>JAODAI010009359.1:0-13000 GCA_027575025.1 Scotoplanes globosa | reverse complement strand
CTGATTTTCTCTCTCTACCCAGGTATATAAATGAGTGTTACTTGTCAACTAGAGCATTTATTGCAGCTCTTTGGTCCCACGTATGTGTAGGTCAGACGAGATCGATCATCAATTACCAGGGGTAATACTGTCAAAGCGCTTTGATATCCCATCAGAGATGGAGTAATGTTAAACTATTACTATCAGTAATAAGCATGCAGTATCCCCCCCAATAGCAAAAGGGCATCATAGACACTTTTTGTGAAATTGAGCTAGACGGTGTAGGTGACTTATACATCATGTTACACATTTTGTAGAAAAAATGGCCCAATAAACCCTACCATTGTCTAGATATGAAAACAGCAAAAACCATAGCTACACTGATATTACAGAATCCGGAAGGCAAAGGGTGTAACTGTAATCAAGGGAAGCACTGGCCAAGTTTTATTAAAAGAAACCATGAAATCAGATGCATTCTGCATGACCGCACTACAATAGACTGATTTAGCTTTGTGTGTAGGAGTTCTTGCAGAAATTAACCTTTACAATCACTGAGATGTTAGTTATGTTGCCATGGGGAGGGGGGGGGGAGTATACACTACATGTATGGATAACAATCATATTTTGCCAGGGTCATGTCTATATACATGTACAATTTTGTAATAAAGATACTGTGCCACCACAGGGAAGGTCACGTCTACAATATAACTTGTATTTCTGGTCTGTAGTTTTGTTTCCATATATTTAATGTTGACTCAACATAATACACAGAACTCAACGGTGTGTGGTTTAATTTCAGGTATATGATTATTAGCATTAACCTTTAAACAGGAAACGGCTTACCTGACTCAATCTACTGTAGGTATATCGCCTTGCATTCACCTGTGCTGTGTTTCACTTTCACTATATATACTTTACTTTGCCAAGTGTTATGTTATGCACTTGTCAATTACAATCAAGTGGAACTAGCTGGGAACTAGCCAGGAATTAGCTGTATATGTACAGATGTTATCATATGCGGGGAGTTCTCTCTCTCTACCTCATGAATCCCTAACAAGGGGTGAGGAAGAAAATACTAACTGACAGCCGCATCATTGGCCAAATCTCGTCACCTTACTATATCCATAGCCATGACCCTCCAGTCTCCATCACGTCCAGCCTTCCTAAGATCCCTATCAACACAGTCCTTCCATCTCAAATGAGGTTATAGACCTAAATATGGCCTGGACATTTTAACATTAGGCCTATACATATGTGCCGGGACTTGCCCGGAAGTTATTTCAATAAGATGCCCGTAACCGCCGGGACCTTGATGCGAATGTAACACTTTTAAAATGACATTGCCGGCTTGTTCCCCGCTATTCCCATTACGAAGGGCACGATACGTGGAGCTGGTGAGATTGAAAGGTGTAATATATTTAGCATGTGTGTTCCTGACCATATACTAAGCCTAATAGAGATAGCAGGAAAACGATGAAATACAGTATAGGGTTTATTGCTATTGAATGTGCAATATGGAATTAAGTTCATTAATTATTAATTACTTGTTCTTGTAATGCATAGCATTGAATCAGAAGGGTATATGCGATGATGCATCATGGAAGATCGGGTATTCATTCATTGGTCATGTTGACATATTAGCGTCAAAATAAAGATGGGACTATTCGCTCTATTTTTATATAAAAATCAAGAAACTATGACTGATTTTTCCTATCTCCAAATTATGAATGCCCGATCTGTTGTGATGCATTTCATATATAAGTCTAATTTTCTAAGTTATGTTTTTATATATATTTCATACTAGTTGCTAGTTGTACCAAGCTTGCAGACTTTTGACGATACACAGGCTGCTGGATCAGTGTATTGTTTATCTCAGTGAGCAGTTTCAATGTTTAACATCAATGGGAATGGTTGTGGTGAATCTCGCCACCCAAGTAGAGCTACAAGTCAATTTAGAACTTATAGGTTGCATATTCCAGTGGCTCTCACTGATATATCAAAAGCTTTGGCTGGCTTATAGACCCTCTGTGTTGAAAAGGGCCAGGGAATAAGCAATCAATTAAGTTCCGACATGAAATACACCCAAGTACTATATAAAGCAGTATTGTTATTAGGGCGTGGGAATGCGCTATTCCCGCATTGCAGGGGGAAATCCAGCGTAGAATTTTTTAACTTTTATTTCCATCTCTGCTGTCATGCCAACACAAATAATGTAGCATAGTGCTTCACAGCATCATATACGTCCTGTTTTATACAATAAACCCATTTTAAGCAGTAAATTAGCTATATTTCTCGAAAATCACATTTAATAATCCAACCCCAATTTTTTTTAACAGGGGGGAAACCCCTTTCATTTCAACTCCTAGTGACACCATTGATATAAAGTGCACAATTATTTGCAGCCAGAAATATTTTAATATAATTTGAATACAAAGTGATCTTGGTAGTTGAGGATACCTGCTGACTTTAAATAAAAACGTGACAGTCATAATAACACTCATTCTACAACTTTATGTTACGTGTTATTAAAATAAGTACTGGTTGGTCAATATAGTCAGTAGATCTACGACATACAGTTCCTCGACTAAAATGCTCTTCCGCGCCGTTCGTGTAACAATTATAATGCATCTACATACATACATGCATTACCTTTCATGCGGGAAGTTATAAATAGTTCCCTTTATTCACTCTAGTCCGGCATCTAGTTTACGTTTCACTTAATATCTGTATTATATGCACGGTGCTTGGGTGTGTGAAATAACGCATATTGCTATGAGGCATGGTGCAAGTACTTAAAATTGTTACCTTAAAAATAATATATTTTTATTTCTGATTAGGTGATATAATAGGAATGAATTACAGTTGCTGTTGGACGACTACTGTTGATCATAAACCGTCTTGACTATCAATTTAACTGTTGGATCACAAACCGTCTTGACTATCAATTTAACTGTTGGATCATAAACCGTCTGGACTATCAATTTAGTAAAATTAACGAGACTCTGCTGCACCTCGGCCGTTATTTGCCAAGTTAGAGTCTTTTAGTTTATTCACCAACAATAGTCACCCAACTGCAGTTTATTCCTTAAGTATGCTACAATCTGTTTATTCACCAACAATAGTCACCCAACTGCAGTTTATTCCTTAAGTATGCTACAATCTGTACATGCGCATGATGTAGGCAAACTTTTCACTTTGTTTTATATTTCTATTATTTTCAGATGTGACCTATGCTCAAGGCATGAACGACATTCTCAGCAGATTTCTAGTGGTGTTGAACAACGAGGTCGAAGCCTACTGGTGTTTTACTAATTACTTAGAGAAAATTACAAACGAATTCCTGGAGCATGGTATGCTGCAAAAGCTACGTAAGTCGATGAATCTATTTTATTTATTATACTGCCTGGTTGGATCAAATTATACCACCTAGTTGGATCAAGCTACATCTTTCCAATATCATTTAACCCCGTCGCTACCAGACACTAAATATTGCCAAGTTATCATTGATGTTCAATATTATTTTTTGTCATGAACACAACTTTCTACGATCAAATGTTATATAATACAATTGTACTGTATATACTGTGACAACAAATATGTCCACCAATGCCACCTGATAGCTTCAATATTCATAATGACATGGTCGATCCAGTTACTTCTAAAGTCAATAACGGTCTGGCTTCCTGTAGTTTTTACTCTTAAATTTTCGAAAACCTGAACTGGATTATGGATGTCACCATAAAGAGGTTATCGCATACTTTTAAAATTAATTTAGCCCTTAGCAGGAATAGGTAATAATACCCACAGCACACATAATCGTTGATACTTGACAATCATATTGAAGTTATTGTATATATTGTCGAATAGGTTTACTCCTCGTCTTCTACCCCATCTTAATGGAGTGATAGTAGTTAATTAATTAATAAATATTAGTAGGAGATGTAGCCATTAATAAATAAGATACATACACCAGAGTTTAGCTGGCGTCCATAACGTAGACGATCTGATCTTGTAAGTTGTATTCTCTGTTTATATTATCAAGTAGGTTATATATTATTAGTCAGGCGAACCGGAGACGACTTCCACACGGTTTGAATATCAGTTCTCGTCACAACACTGAGCGAAATTTGTAAACCACAAAATAAGGATGACGGCTGCATCATGGTTATTTATGTTATCCCTATAAAGTTTTCAATGTCAAAAATGAAAGGCTTAGGTCTTCATCTGTAAAAAATATGTAGACAATTTCTGAATTGATGCAGCCATATATGTGTATCTTAAATTATTTAATAAAACAGTCCCCAAATTTCTACCATGTATACAAATTATCTGGCTGGCCAGTGCACATCACATATTTATGGTCTGGCCTGGAAATGGTTAAAGCAGTTTAACAATATGTGTCACAAGGCCGGCGATCGGTTACTACAAGCTGTAAAAGAGGCTTGTGCGCTGCCGTCAAGTATATAGTAATGAAAGGGCTATCAGCCTTTGAATTATTCCTAAACACGTAGTCGCTTATAGCATCACGATTCTTAAGAAATAAGATGACAAGATGTTAGTTGTGCTGACAGGATTAGTTTCGTTTTTTTTAAATAGAATAATTATTGACTTGTCCAATTCCGTAGACTTAACTACGAATCACATTTGTAGCTAATTAATATTTTATATTTTTTCATTTTTGCTTTTCATTTGATACAGAATCCGTTCAGAAGCTGTTAAAGGAAATTGATCCATTTCTGATTCAGCACCTTGAAATCTGTGATGTTGGTGATTTAATGTTTTGTCACAGGTAATTCAGTAATAATTGAAACAGTATTTTGATGTTTCCTCCCCAAACGAATAATGTCTTGTATTTGTGTCACGAGATGGAGACAGTTCTTATCAACTTCCATTGTGATGGCAGTGATGTCTGTGCTGGGTTGGGTGTGAATTAGGAGACAGTTTCTGAAATTGTTGAAAGATACAAATGTCATGATTTCGTTATTTTGTCATGTTAGAGATTGTTTAGCAAGTTTATCATATAGAAAAAGATATTTATCCAAATAATAGTAGTTGTGCATATCTTCTGTCAGGGTTAGGGTTGTCCGGAGGTAATCGTCCAGGGGGTAATTGTCCGGGGGTTGTTGCCCTAGCACCGTTCAAAGAGGGACAGGTAACACAACAATTGAAAAACTGTTTGAAGTACAACTCCATGTTGAAGTAAATTTGCATGTAGAATTCAATTTATTACTTTAGTGATTTTCTTCTCCATCTCTCTTATCTGTCAGATGGCTGCTCCTGAGTTTCAAGAGGGAGTTTATATTTGAGGAGTGTATCACTCTGTTTGAGATCATCAGCAGTCAGCACATGGAGCTGTCATCGGATGAGGCAGAGAGGTTGAGGGAGAAGGAGAGAGCAAGGGACTTCTTACGGGAAGGTACGGTATGATGATGTATAGCTCTATAGTAAATATTATGCCAGCTATTGGGTCATATTGAGCTAGTAGTCTAATAAGACACCAACAAAATTTTATTTTGATAAGTTACTTTGTTTCTTGTCTTATCAAGAAACCAATGTAGTCACCATGGCGTGTGTGCGTATGTGTAACACCTAGCTCATGAACACGGTAACCTACTAACCGTTAGTCGGATCGAGTTGATATTTGGTATAGAGCTGCTCTATTGGTCTGTTAGAAAGCCTATCATTTCCGGCGATGATCTCTTGCATATTAATTTAGTGGGCGGGGCTTATGGCAAAAATCTCATGAAATAGCTCGTGAACACGGCATCGGGCGTCCATCGGATGAGGACGTAAAACTGCAGTCCCGGGGCTCATAGTCCATAGAGGGTGCTTTCCATGCCATGAGAGTTAATAATATTTATTTTATATATTGTTATTTCAGGTGGCAGACAGAGGCTAGCAGTGGGCGATGTAAATACAGAGTTTACCTTTGAGCTTTTCATATGTGTGGCCATACTGCATCATTACAGGGATAACCTCAAAGAGTGCACAGATTCAGCATCGGTCTTTCAATTCATCAACGGGTAAGTCTGGTGGCCCAAACCATCTTATTATAAACAATACAAGGTTTGTTTGTTTTGCGGGACAATGTATCAGCTGACTTGAGCTACGATGGTATTCCTTTAGCCTTATAGTACATCATTTATTTTATATTTCATTTTCGCAATGTAACTGTTCTTTTATGCAAAATTATTATTGTTGAAGGGAAATGTTATTGCATTGCCTATGATCAATTTATAGCATTGCCTATGATCAATTTATAGCGCCCCAACTTACATGGTCAACATATGTGGAGCAGGGCTGTCGTTTGAATTCTGAGATATGAACCACCATCTTAATAAAACGTAGTAGAAGTGGTTTGTTTTAGGAGACCATGTATAAACTGTCTTCATTCGTATCCCATCAACATTTATGTAACTATTATTTATAATTGCTTATTATGGTTGACCTAAAAAGTTACATTGGAAATTTATTGTTGATCCCAACCTGGGAAGAAATCTGACGACGAAGCTATTCGATGGAAACTTTACATTTGAACCAACCCAATCAATCAATTGATGGCTCTATATAACATTGCTCATTGCTCTCGACTTCCATTATAAGGAGCGCCGATGTGATCGCTTCTTCTGCTTCTAATTTTTTTTCATGTTACAACATTAATAATAATAATATATATAACATTTATATAGTGCTTAATACAACTTTAGCTTTGAAGCGCTTATTATTATTACTCTGGTAACCTGAATAACGAGGCATCACAATCTTTAGCATGATACTAATGATATATACTCAGTTACATTTGAACATATTGTATTAAAAATATAGACCAAACAATTTTGCAAAATGTTCAGGAGAGCGAATTGCTCTCCTCAAATTTCCCAGAAGCTCAATTTACAGATCTCTTGAGATTGTCATACGTGAAGGTCTGATTTCTAATCGCTTATTATGGTCAACATAAAAACATTATATTGGAAACTTGTTGCTTTGCGTAATATTAATTTTACAGCATACAGCCTACCGGTGTGCAAATTGGGAGTCCCGTCGTTTGAATCACATGTCACAGTGTAAAATAGAGGGCGCACTCTGGCTACAATGTAATTTCAACAGGAAGGCTTCATTAGATGGAAAGGTTACAAATGAACCGTTCAACACAATCAATTAATTGATGGATCTATATAACCTTGTTGTGGAAAGAAATCCTTCATTTAAAAGGAGCGTCTGCGCAATCGTGCTCCATGGCGCTTCTTCCTAAAAAAAATTAAAGGAGAGAAATATTTTTTCTTTTGGGAGGTATTGTTTTTCTGGGGGTAAAACTCCTGTTGCTATGCTATTTATTATTGGTCTTAAATCACTATGTGATATTAATGATATATACACTGTTACATTTTGACATAACTTATATTAGAAAAAAAATAGACCCCTCCCCCATCCCCCTCCAATTGTGTAAAATATTAGTAGAGCAAATTGTTCTCCTTAAATCTCCCAGGATCTCAATTTACAACTCTTTTGAGATTCTCATACGTGAAGGTCTGTTGCTCACAAAGGGTGATACATATTGATCAAGCATCACAAATCACATCACAAATATCTGTTACACCGCCTTGTCTGATTCCATATAATAGGAAAGCTACATACGTGCCTAGACCAAACATATGCAGAGTAACTAGTGCATGCTTAAAATATAACTTGCCGTCTCAAATTCTACAATAGCTTGTAACATTATCTTCCTCGCTCACATCAGCACTAGGTTAACTTCAACACAACTAGAATCCAGATTGTAACATGATATGGTACAAAAGAGAACGTAACTCGTATGTTATTCAACTTACATTGGCTATCTATCAACACTCGTACGACCTTCAAAGCTTTCCTAAAACCGAATGAAAGATCATTATATATCTTCCCAGATCAGTTATATGGGCCTACATCTCGAGGGGGCTATGACCCATTTCACGATAATTTGAAAATATAAATTGGTTTAATGCAACTTTTATATTCCAGTGACTCGAACTGGTATATGAAAGGCTTTGAGTGGCTCATATAACATTATGCGTTGAAAAAGCACAGAAAACCTAATCAATCAATCGCTATTTAATTTGTCTCGCCTGTTGTTTTACCAAATTTAAAGTGTTGCATGGTTTTACTCAGCAACTAACCTATAGTTTATTCAAATCAATAAATAACATGGATGATTAACCTAAAAATAGTGGTAGGTTCGATCTATGACCATTGTTCATTGAAGTCATGTTTTAAATGTTTATTGGGATGTTTTAAATGTTTATTGAGAGAGTCCGAATATAATATATTTAATTGTTTCATCTTCACCCTTCTCCAGGCTGACCTTCAAGTTGGACCTGAAACAGATATTGACCAAAGCAGAACTTCTCGTCCAGGAATATTGTCGGACCTCGGTCATCTCCAATAGCTTTGAGCTCGTCGACTGAAACTGCTGCTGTCGTTGTTCAAACTCTGCCAAATGCAGGTAAAGTGTCTACGTCTGAAACGGTCAGCTCGTTGGACAGAGCTTTGAACTTGTGATCGGAGGGTCAGAGGGTCGAATCCGTGTGGTGATGACTATATTCCAGTGGCTCTAACTAGTATGACAAAGATTTGGGATGGATCATATAGCATCGTGGTTGAAAAGAGCCAGGAAACCTGATCAGTCGAATCTTGTGTGGTGTCAACTGTATCCCAGCCTGGAATAACAAACTATTTGGGTAAACCTAAGATGTTTCAAAAATCGGCAAATACCTCAATCCATGAATCGTCCAAAAAGATGTGAACCAGAGTTATATCGAAAAGCTGTCACACCAGACTGAGACGCCGCATTCTTGAAGCCGTCCAACGGCGAAGAAGATTGCAACTCTTGTTGTGGTGGAGAAAAATACTACTAGATGAACGTAATATTATTTATTTAGATTATATTAACCCAATAATGTAGAGAAAGTAATATTAATACATATAAATATGTGATGCACCACGGCAGATATTGAGAAAAATTATGCCATCAGCTTTATTTTGGTACCAAAATCAAGAAAATATTAACTTTGTAAGTCCAAAAATTGTTTTATCACATTGCTTTTAAGCCATTGTACAAATGATATATTTCAGAGGAAAACCTCTTGTACCTCAAAATTGATAATGCCGACATAATACCCGATCTGCCATAGTGGATCACGTATTACTATGTTATATACATGTAGACTATGTTAGACTTCATGTCTTGCCCAAGCTAGGTTGCTATGTATATGATCAGGTATATCCACGTATACCTCAATGTCTAATATCAGGAGTGTAGTAGAAGCTATGCACTTGAACCCGGGAATAGCGACAGAGAATCCTGGAATCAACTGCAGGACTTCATATACGTATAAATGTGTCCCCGCATGGCCGGGAATTATGCGGGCTATTAAACCTAAAACAGACCGTGAAAATATTGTAACGTTATGCACTTGTCAATTGTAATCCCTCCCCCCACCCTCCCCCACCCTGGCATAGCGAGGACTGTCATGTGGATGTTGTTTAACTTGTGTGCTTCTTCCACCTCTACATTCATGAAAAGTCCTGACAGGGCGGCCGGGGCATTATTCTGCTGCCGCTAATGCACCGCGAGCGGGGCACAAAAAATTAAAGTGTGTTACATTTGTCGCAAGACTTTACTAGCGAATTACTTCAATAAGATGAATTTGATGTTAACATAAGTAACACTTTCCAAAATTAAATTCCTGGCTAGTTCCCCTCTTATTCTCTGGTCTCCAGAGACCCTAAGTGGAATTGACAAACACATTATGTTGATTGTGTACCCTTCATTGAAATTCAGACTCAAAAGTATATATTTGAAGCACTTGCATTGCAATTGGGAGATTGTTTGGTTAATACACAGTAGCCAGATCAGGTCACAATACTATGTTCCATTTTATGTCAGCAGGCGAAGGCTTTGTGACACTAGGTTTCACTTTGACACAAGATAATATGTCGGCCGGCAAGGCTTATTTAATTTAATGATGATACATGATCACCAAAAAGTTGGAGAATCTTAAAGTCTTTTGAATTACAACTTCATGTCAGGTGGTCATCCAATTCATAAATTTGACTTGACTCAAATCTGCAATAAGCTATTTTGTATGGTCAGTGACCTTTGCAAAAATGTCGGACAGGTAATTTCTGTGTTTTTGTTTTGGTTAATTCACCTGAATAGAATGACAACAAAGGTTGATTCACCTGAATAGAATGACAATAAAGGTTGATTCACCTGAATAGAATGCCAACAAAGGTTGATTCACCTGAATATAATGACAATAAAGGTTGATTCACCTGAATAGAATGCCAATAAAGGCTGATTCACCTGAATAGAATTCCAACAAAGGCTGATTCACCTGAATAGAATTCCAACAAAGGCTGATACACCATGAATAGAATGACAATAAAGGTTGATTCACCTGAATATAATGACAACAAAGATTGATTCACCTGAATATAATGACAACAAAGGTTAATTCACCTGAATAGAATGACAACAAAGGTTGATTCATCTGAATAGAATGACAACAAAGGTTGATTCACCTGAATATAATGACAACAAAGGTGGATTCACCTGAATAGAATGACAATAAAGGTTGATTCACCTGAATAGAATGACAATAAAGGTTGATTCACCTGAATAGAAGGACAACAAAGGCTTGTTCTGGACTGGATATAATGTAGTTAATGTGCATGTTCAGTTCTTTCCTGACCCTGCCATACAGGTGGGGAGTTGTTTGTAGTAGAAGTTATGCACAGGTGTTTCTTATGGTGCACACAGCAAATCATCTGTTTAATCAGCCAATCAGCAATGGTATACCTGTAGCTGTGGGTATTTTTATATTATAAATACTGTAACATTAGATGAAATGACATCACATGCATAATCTCTATTGTTTTTACCCGTCTGACCTTGTATTTGTGCTCAATGCAATAACTACAAAATAGTTTATTGCAGAGCTGGCCAGATTTTGATTAGGGTGAATTAACTTCACTTAATTTAAAATATATATGGCCTCAACTCTTCCGTTGGTATCACAGAGAGCTTTGAATGACTCTATATTAGATTGTTATTTAAATTGAGCCAGGAAACTTGACAAATCAAGCAACATACCTTCATTTATAAGGAGCGCCAGTGCAATCACACTCCGTGGCGCTCCTTTGGGGTTTTATTGTTCCTTTTCTGGGGGTAAAACTCATGTTATGCTAATATCGGTCTGAAAAATCAAGCAAACAAGACTTGGTAATCATAAATTGATTATATAATGGTTAATTGATCTAGTGGTCACTCACTGATGATATTATTGCAAGTATGGATGGAGAGTGTTGTGTGTGAATTTAACATAGAATGTATATATAACAACATTTATCCATACAGAAGTTATTAAGCAATATTTTGCAATATGTAAAATCCTTATTTTCAACTATCTTGATATATTAGGATATTAAAACCAAATTCTAAAAGTTTCAATCCATATTTATAATGTTACTTGTAAAATATTTTGTCTACAGAAAGTAAATATTTGGTGTTTTCAGATCTTCATATAACTTTGTGAAATATGGTGATAGCAATATTCTGTTTGTTTGCCTGGCATTAAGGAATGGCTCAATACTTGGAGCATGGTCAATAACCCTATGATATGAAATAAGGAAAACTAGATTAGAGAGCGCTATTAAACTTCCAATATTAAAATTGGAGCTCACAATTAAATTTATTTGTCACAAAACTATTTCTGTAAAAATTGAAAACTGTAATTTATGGAGTAATATGGTATCTGGGTACAATTAGTCATGATTTGGACAAACTACTGTATACTGGTGTATATCGGCCCGATATTTGGAGTACATTTTTATAGGGAACTTTGTGTAGCTTTATAAAATATGTGTAGATATAAAATAGTGCAATAGTATGCATTTATTATAAATTATTGATGATTAATTCCAATTTGCTGTCTTATTCATTTCCATTTTTTTTGTTGATAATCTGTAAAATTTAATTTTTTCACCTCGACCTGTACAGTATACCGCTTTAATACTAAATGTTGTAATTGTCACCAATTCCATAGTTATTCGATTGCAGTTCATATTCCCCAAACAGATGCAAATGTTCCACTAGGAGCGTGAGTATGTTACATATTATTGTGTTGTAAACAATAGAAGCAAAAGAAGAAACGTTGATAAACATGAAATGCAAAGTTGTTCTATGCTTTGGGGAAATCATTGTATGGCGCGTGTGATATCCTTGTAAAACGTTTCCTATTTTGTTGTTAGCCTTATCTTGTGGTATATATTGATGTGTATTGTGCCTTTGGTATTAAGTTCATTTTCTTGCTATATATGACATAGATATCGAACTAAACGCTTTGTGGTACTTGTGAGACATATATAAGTACTATGCATTTGTACAAAATAATCATTCCAGGAAAACGGCAGCTTAATTATAGAATGTCCTATTTTCTGTACATATTGAATAAGTACTAATAAATTGATTATTGTTGTGTTTGTCCATGGAACGAGGGAGCACAAGTTGCACAACCACGTTTTTGTCTTTCACAATGAAAATGTTGCCATTTTAATATTTCTTTAAAATTTCTTGCACCAGATTATTTTTATACTTTCATTGTAATAATGAATACTTGAACTAAAAGAAACCAGCAGGCCGACACAGAGCATATATATAGTGGGCCGTTTTTTTGAGGGCGCTATTCTATTAAGGGAAAACAACCAGATAAATTTGCGCTATGCATAAAGCACATACAAACGTCAGAATTTATATATTTGTTCAATGAATTACGCGGTTTATTGAGAAAATTTGTTTTATTGGACAAAAAGTACATCAATGTGATAATGTCCGGTAATGTCCTTAACACAAACCTGTGCGGTACGACAAACATTGCTTTTTGCCTCGATTTGGACAGCGCCTCCACACATAGCTGTGTTTTACCGCCAGTTCGAGGACTCCTTTGTCTTTTCCTTACTTTTCCTTTGTTATAATTCCCTC
>JAODAI010009248.1:0-13009 GCA_027575025.1 Scotoplanes globosa | reverse complement strand
ACTGTAGCACACTATTAATTGTTGCTTTAAGCGGCGTTTAAAGATATTTAGATTTGGAGACAGCTTAATTGTGTTGCTTAAAGAATTCCATAAATTAACACCCGCTCTCCTAACTTGAGAATGTGCAAAGACTATTAGTATAGGGTTGAATAAGGTGATCTTGCTGCCGTATGTATTAATTGGTTACAGAATTACAATACATACCACAAATTTTACTGCATAACCCTTTTTGTCATTAAAAACATGTAAAGGATATCCGTGAAAAATTGATTGTTTTTATTTTAATTAAAAACATGGGGTACGTGTTAACCCCCTCCCCCAACCTAATTGCGATCATGGTGGAAAGCCGGACTGGTATGTTTTGCAGTATAAGTTTTTAGCTGAAAATATCCGAAGATTATTCGACTTCTGAATCAGTTAAAAGTTATTACCTTAATAATAACAACAGTCCAATGTTTATTGCCTTATTAGGCTGTAAACAGCATACAGTAGGCTATATTGCATTGGCTGTGATCAATGGCCCAATCAGAGTTAACTATGTACAACAGCGGCAGTACAATGCAATGGCACATACAATGTAACTGCATGCAGTGATGATCATTGGTGCATAAATTACCACTTCTTCTGTACACTGCCGCCATTTAGTAAGTGGCTGTTTTTTTGGGGGGGGGGGGGTAATTCTCAACAAAAAAAATTTCTTTTAAATATTATGCATTAGGTTACAGAATTACCTGCAATTACCAACTTTTTTGACATTGAAAAATGTAAAAGAAATCCATGAAAGTTGATGGGATTTTTTTAATAAAAAGTTGGAGGGGTTTATCCCCCCACCCCCGCCCTACTTGTGATCAGTATAAGTTTTTAGCTGAAAATATCCGAAGATTATTCGCCTTCTGAATCAGTTCAAAGTTATTTCCTTAATGACAACAGTCGGACGTTTATTGCCTTATTAGGCTGTAAACAGCATACAGTAGGCCTATATTTCCCGTGATGAATGGCCCAATTAAGAGTTAAACTATGTAGAACAGCGGCAGCACAATGGCACATAAAATGTAACTGCATGCAGCGCTGATCATTGGTGCATTACCTCTTCTTCTGTATGCTGCTGCTGTCATTTAGTCTCTACTGACACATCGTGATAAGACACAGACCATTCATGTAATCACAAACTATCCGCACATCTCCATATCCAGCAGTAGAGATTGCGGTTCTGCCTCCGTCGGAGTACAATTTACGATCGGGCTCGATACGTGCGCTGACGGCCGACAACTTGTCTTTTTGTCTCGGTTCTGAACCAATTTTTGTGAACCAGTTGATATGCTCGGAGCTCCGGTCTTCCACGTGCCGTACGGTTTGGTGATTAAAGCGGCACGCGGCGTTATATATTAAAGCGAGCGGACAGTCATCCTGGAATCTGTTTGATTTGTTCTGTGAATGTATTCATGGCACTTATACTGCACAGTAGTAGATGTAATCGCCTTGTATGCTGCAGAATTTCTTATCATAAATACAGATCTATAGGCCTACAGTCCTAGGCTAGACTGCAGCACTTTGGTGGAAATTGTATTGTAGGGCTCTATGTACACATCTACACATCCTACATGTACATATAGTGTTGCTCTTTGTTTAAATGTGCTGTGGTATATATGGCACTTATGTTGCACAGTAGTATTATGGTATTATGGTTTATCACATAATTACAGATAATACACACTACATGAGGCTGTTGTGTGTGTAGCTCTTTGTGTAAATGTTCTGTGTTTTGGATTCTTCAATGTGCTCTGGATATATAAATAAAGGACTTGTTGTACAGATAATGGCCAGTTAGCTATATATAGCATATGGCAAGGTGTTTAAACCAGATTGTGTGACTTGGGTCTCCATATTTCAAAATGGAATGTCTCTCTAATATAGTTTTGATAATTTGCTTCATTTAAATAGCGCAGTATTAACTAAAGTCAAGCCTCAACTCAAGTCACCATATATTCATTCAGCCGTTACAAAGTGTGGCCTAATTGTAACATGGATATTTTCAGGTTCATCATTTTTGTGTCTTTTATCACTATTTGTATTAATCCATATTGCCCAACTATGTATTCAAAACTTTGAAATATGGTTCACTTAGGTGGGATAATAAGAACCAATGTTTCCATTAGTGCCGATATCTGGGCAACTCGTCTTGTAATCTGTCGTAATTTAGCCAATAGTGTAATTTAGCCAAATTGTGGCGAGCCATATGTGACCCAGTATCTCATATATTCATCCATGACAGCACTCGTGCGAAAATGCGAAACACTGCTGGGATGAGGACGCCCTCTGTGGTTGGGTAGGTAATTATTGCACGGCTAAAGCAGTGACAAAGTGGCAAGGTATACCATAGGGCGGCTGATTGTTGGTGTACGTGAAAAGTTGATGACGGATGAATATCTCTAATTGACCCTCAATGTCGGCAAACGTATCAACTGTAGCTAGCCGTTTAGGATTGCGCGCGGTACCGGTACGCGATTCGCTATTGTCCAACTGCACGTTCCCGTGACTCGTATCGAAGTGCCGTGCCTCGCTACCTCGTGTTGCATTCACTCTCGCTATAGTTGGTGTACATGACGTAATGGGGAAAACCCGATTGCCAATATCCGGAGTAATCGGAATAAAGTTATTAAAAGACATCGGGAGAAAGTTGTTCCGACGTAGTATCGGATGGCAGGAACAACCGGCGGGAATAAGTAGGTTAACAGTACGTATCGCTCAGGCTGTCTCATTACGTTTTCAGCTGCCCTAGTCAGGTGCAGCAACCGGATCACTGAGGTACCTGACATCGCTGTGCTACGAGTCTGGTATCAATTGGCTCTGTGTGCCAGGCCGTGTTCATAAGCAGCGTATTGATACTGTACAGTATGGTAGTCTGTACAGTATGGTAGTCTACCATATGTACGCAGACAGGCCCTGGCGTGTTCATAAGCAGCGTATTGATTCTGTACAGTAGGGTAGTCTGTACAGTATGGTAGTCTACCATATGTACGCAGACAGGCCCTGCCGTGTTCATAAGCAGCGTATTGATTCTGTACAGTAGGGTAGTCTGTACAGTATGGTAGTCTACCATGTACGCAGACAGGCCCTGGCGTGTGTGCCACGCGCACATATTTATACTGTACGGTATAGTACTAGTCAATATTATAATTCTGTATGCAGTGTGGCTATAAGGTCGTGTTTACGTATTGGCTGGTGATCATTGATGATAGGATTTAACTGTATTACCTACCCATCAGTAGAGGGCGACATTGCACATTACAATTTCACTTGATTATACTCACTAACCCGGCAGAGTTTAATACATACTTCCATTATATATTTTTTTTTTAATCCAGCACCGGTACAATCTTAAACTTATCCTGCTTTCCCTCCTCCATCGGTTAGAATTAAACTTATCAATTTGTTTATTTCCGTCTCTTTCTTTTCGTTTCCAGCACCCACTGACGATGGCCGGGCAGCCCCAGGGCGTACCACACCCGACTGCCGCCGCCTTCCAGACCCAGTTTCTTCCACCGACCAGCCTCGAGGCCTATCAGCAGCAACAACAACAACAACAACAACAGACCCTCGGCCAGGGACAGCCCACCATCTACACACACGCCGCCATGGCCGGCACGATACCACAGCCGCAGAGCGCCGAGGCGGGGGCGGTGTTCGCCAGCCCGGCCCAGGAGGTGCCCGTCACGTACACACCGGCCGGGGAGCAGTTAATATCCACGCAGCAGCCCCCCGGCGCCGAGCCCCCGGGCGGGGCACAGACGGGTCTTCTCAGTCCAGCAGTGGTATGTATATTGTTGGTGTTGTTGCTTTTGGTAGTAATTTCAAGATTATCTTTTGTTTGGGGTGTCTAGTCAATAATCCAGTGATCCTCCTTGACTGGATAGAGGTTCTGAAGGTGGCGCCAGATTAAACCTGAGCGGCGGTGAAAAATTAAGTCGTTGGAAAATATTTTTGCTCTTCCGAAATAAATTGTATGGGTGTGACGTGTGTAAAATAAGTGCAGATAATCCGTAGATGTTGCACCATGCAAGACTTTTGTTTGGGAGTTTAGTCAACTATCTAGTGATCCTTAACTGAAAAAACATTTTGAAGGTGGCACTATTATTAAACCTCTAGAAGGAAGCTATGCAGCTATAGAGCCATGCAGCTCAGCAATTAAGAGCTATTATATTCAGGGTTTGAATCCACGCTCGGACTTAGTAATGTACGTGGGTCATGGAATCACGGTTTTCTCACTCGGATGACTGTCTGCCTGCTTCGTCCAATTTAACCTTCAAAATTATTATGTTAATTACCACCCGACGTGAAGTTGTATAAATTTAAGTCCGAGACTTTTTCCACTTCGGTGGTCGCTGAGCGTCATAAAGTTTGATCATGTGTATCTTCGCTGCACCAGATATTACTGTTATTAATTTGAAACTTCAAGGTAGTTACATCTTTGGAAAGGAAGCAGCACATCAATCTGTGCATGCATAGCTAGTCAAGCCGCGGTCCATCTTGTCCGCTTCGCTGGTCTCGAAATAAAACGCAGTCCACCGTGAGAATAGCATCTGAATACCAGACGGCAGAACTTAATTGACTCGAATCCTGGTCGGTGGATTAGTCTTCCAAATTGAGAGAGATTTTAATAAAGTGGCCCGCAATTGCTTGTCTTTATTGAGCCGTTAATGTCGTGCATGTCGACGAAATCAAGTCACGGGCAGCCTGGATGTTGATGCGCATCGTTGATGAGGCATCGATTGTGCCGTGATGTTTTCGTAAAGGTCGGGAGTCGGGACATTTATGGTACGTGTGCACTGATTCGGAGAGGGTTTTACTGCCAGATTACCGTTTACTACAGATGTACCATATGGCTGGTAATATTACTACTAATTAAAACAATATAAACGTGACCCGTTCTATCAAAACCAGATTTAGATTGTTTCAATACCTGCAATTTATTACCTTTGCAATATGGTCTAAATATCACTAATTAATATCCAATGTCACTAATATCCAATATACCACATAGGCTTGTTTTGATAAAAACAGTATTAGAAAGTAACAATATCACTATTTCGTAGCAAAAATGTTGGGGAAAATGCTTCGAAAATGTATTCATAATTTGGTAGTGTTCAAACTTGCAAAAACAAAAAACTATTAACACATTGAATTTGATGATTCTGTCTTGATACTGTTCCTGGGAAATCAGAAGTTCTTATTGTAGCCTGATATGTGACTTGTAAACTTACGTCATCTCAAAAGGTTAAAGTCCGACAAAGTTGAAATTTGGTATGAAGGTGATTTTTGCTATTTTTGGTGGAGGTCAAAGGTCATTTGAGGTCAATGGAGCTCAAACGCTGAAAATATTGACGCCTGCCTTGTAAACACGGCATATCAAAAAGTAAAACTATGATAAAATTTGCACTCTGTGTGGGGATTGACTGCATGAAGATGCGATCGCCAATATGGTGATTGACTTCATGAGGATGCAATCCACCAAAATTTTGACTCAATTGCCAATATATATATACTGCAGCACCAATAGGCCTACTTGCATGGTGAATCAAAATTGTTAAATGCACATTTGAGAACTAGGAAGCCTAAAAGTTCTTTTGGATCGCGTCTCTATTATGTCCTAGCATTACTGTCAGCATTAAGCTATATATTACAGCAGAACGATGTATGGACTTTCTAATACTTCATATATTTCACTTGTCAGAATTTATCATGGATCGGGAGTGATTCATGGAAATTGTGCTAATCGTCCACTTTATATCGCCCTCGGATCCTCCCAGGGCTGCTGTACGCCCGCCCACATTTATTATCCAAGCCACAAATGACAATTTTTGCTGCAATTAGCCTTTTATGGTGTTTAGAGTAATTTATCCCGTAGTTCCTGTGAGAGGCGAATGAATACTATTAAGATTATGAAAGGTGATATCGTGGTACAGTGGGAGCCAACCTAGATCATGCTTCCTCATCAAAATAAATTATGCTTCTTCCTCAAAATTTGTTCTGGCATCAATATGTATCGTAACCGCTGTGTTTTGTGTTATATATATAATACTGTTTTGCGTCGGGTCATACGCCAAAGTCTTTTAGAAAATGAGAATACATTTCTTTCTCGTGCGGGAGGCGGACATATCTGCCCGGCTCCTTTCTATTCTGGATGCGGGGAGGGGGAAATATCAGCCAAGATGTATACCACATACATGTGATTCCTGGACAGGGGCCTAATTAAATATCCCCAACCCCACACTTGACCATGTGTGACCTCAATTAGATCCCCCACTTGACCACCACAATAAATTATACTTCTTTCTGAATTTTGTCTTGGGAGAAATATTTTAACCACTGATTGTGGTGTTTTGCGGTCGGGTCATTATGCCTCAAATTTAAGAAAATGATAATACAATTCGTTCTCATGTGGGAGGCGAGAATGCACGATTCCCACGTTGCAGGGGAAAATCCTGCATAGAAAAAAATTAGGGTGAAATAAAAAAAATTAGGTGGGTCATGCATGCCAACACGAATAATGTTACATAGATCTATGCTTCACAGCATTATATATAAAACCCTTCTAAATAGTAAATTAGCTATATTCCTCGAAAATCACATTTTTCACAAAAAATCCTCCTGATTTCAAAAATCTCCCCCAAAATTTTGAACAGGGGAATACCCCCCTCATTTCAATTCCTAGTGTCAACACTGTTTTCGAGACGTATGCTATTCCCCCGTTAAGGAACTAATTTAAACACCCTTTCAACCGTTACTGTGTACCTAGCTGTATCATCATGGTGAGCTGGCTTTGGATGTGTCTTGTATTCCAGTGTTCATAACTGACTGTATATATCAAGGTTTTTGGTGGCTCATAATCCCATTGTTGAAATATTGGGTCAGAAATCTTGACTAATCAACCAATAACCTTTCTCCATCAGTTGGTAGAGCGTTTGACTTGTGATTGCGGGGTCATGTCCGTTCCAATACGGAATGATGTTTTTTCCAGTGGCTCTTAGGCCTATAACCTCTGTGTTGTGAAAAGGGCCAGATAACGTGATCAGTTATTAATTATCAATCGGTCAATTGATCCAATACATCGTGGGGCAGGGGTAGAGGAGTCTGGGTCTGCAAGCCAGGGGACTGGATATAGTGCTGGGTTCCGTATCCACGTGGGTTCGAGACCGCTGGAGGTTGGGTCATACCAAAGACTTTAAAAACGTGCCTTCTCTCTTGATGTTCAGTGCACAGGATTGGAGCATGCGGTCAACAGTCCAGTGAACTTTGGAGGAAAAAAATTTGAGGACGGTGCTATTAAACCGTATCATGGTTACAACCGAGTCGTTAAACACAACCAACCAATTGACATCAAAAGACCCATACTTACCTGACTAACATCAATATTGCATAGTGCCATCTATTCCCAGACACTCGGAACAAAGCTCCTAATAGCACCATTTATACCTTGTCTCAAAGGTTAGAGCATCTGCCTGCAAGTAAGAAGACTGAATAGTGGTTCGGTATCTGCACTGAAGGTTGGGTTATACCAAAGACTTTAAAAACGTTACATGTTGCCTTCTGGCTTGATGTTCAGCTTACAAGATTAGAGCATGGTCAACAATCCAGTGAACTTTGTGAACAAGAAATGATCTGAAGACATGCAGCACTGTTAACCCTTTGACCACTGACAATTTAATTTAGAGTGGCCGGCCACGCCTATGCACGCCAATCGTTGGTCGAACTGTAGTCTGGCCGCGGTATTAAGGACAAACTAAGTTCGGACACTTAGTGACTAATTTATGAAAATAGATACTTTAGCATGAGAAATCCTTTACAAGTCTTCAAAGATAGGAACAAACAATGTGTTTTCCTTCAGCTGCACCATTTCATGAAAATGTAAATTTCATATCCATTTTGGAGAAATAATTATCAACTTCACAGTCGCTCTGTATTTATTTTCGTACCGGAAACTTCGGACAGCATAAATTAAATTGACCACAAACTCACATTATCGCTGGATTAATGGTCGGAAAAACTGTTAAATGGTAAATATGTAACTGTATAATTACAAGCACAAATTAGTTTTCTGGAATATTGATTGATTTTCTTGAAACAATTTAGGACTAACGTTAGGCTGTAGCCTAACGTTATAGTCCTAAATTGTTCACCACGTACTTGCGCGTGGGTGCAATATATATGGAACGCGTATGTATCCAAACTTTCACGTACGTCCAAACTATTACTATGTCACTATATATTATGTCTGACTTACTTGTTGTTGCGCTGTTTCTCTTGAAAATACAGTTGTTGTTTACAACGATATAACGACGATGCTTGGAGATGACTACAGCACCACAGACGCCCTTACTATTGACATACCATCCTATGTGGGCACAGCAATCAGCCAGTTCAACTTTCAACCCTACATAGTACAAAACGAAATAGTGGAAGACGATGAAGTATTTCACATTGTTTTATCCAGCATCACACCTCCAACGGGCTTCATGAGAACGGATGCTATCGTAATAACGGACGATACTCCTCGTCAGTCCATCGTAGTTACAATCATGGACGATGATACAGGTAAGCATTCCCGTACAGAAGGGGAGTTTGTGGATTCGCCAGGCTCCCCCATCCCTCCCAAATAACCATGGCAAAAATTAAGGAATTTAAATTTTAAATTTTTAAGGCTCCTGGCCAACTGATGGTGTAACCTCAACTAATATAACATAGAAAATCCACACCCATCTCTCTCTCGTCTTTTTAAAAATCCTCGTACGGACCAACGGATTAAAGTTAGTAGCTGTTAGTGTAATCATTTTAAAAGGTTAATCTTATGAACTATCGTGCCACATCGCAGCAAATCCTCAATTTCCTTTCGTAATTTTCTTAGTGTAATTCTTTAAATATATTTGGACATTACATCGTAAAATTACTAAGAAGAGCGTCATGTGAACTGTCCGTTTTGGCATTGCATAGTTCACAAAGTATCCATAGCGCACCTATTACGTGTGAGCATTACTTTTCGGACGCTGTGTGCTAACGTTGCCATAACGTAGTCTGATGTCCTTTCTGATCATTTCCTGCCATCAGATGTGAATAAGATCCAGTTGTGCAAACAATTATTAGGACGCTGATAATCCTCTATAGCAATTAGGAAAGAAATGCATGTTATTATTTAGCAAAGCATCGTTAGATATATAATAATAACATGTTTA
The DNA here is from genome assembly GCA_027575025.1 of Scotoplanes globosa. Lineage (NCBI taxonomy): Eukaryota > Metazoa > Echinodermata > Holothuroidea > Elasipodida > Elpidiidae > Scotoplanes > Scotoplanes globosa. Next base: position 3,782 of record JAODAI010009248.1, on the reverse strand, counting down.
AATTTATGTAATAGAAAGCCCTGCATCAGTATTTGACCAAAGGTACTACAAGCAAGACTTGCGGGAAACACAAGTCAATAAGAGTTACAAGAAAGCATTCGAACGAGTTGAGGAATCAATAGTATATCATTCATCCAGCCCTAAGTGCGTGACCGTTTAGCGATTAAGCGTGATTGCTATCCCAAACATTATAGGAAACATAATAAATAAAATAGACTACTTAAAGGTGTAAAATTTGATAGGTGATTTGATTTCATTCAATTTTTTAATATAATTTGCACAAATGTTCATACGTGATGATTACATATATATATTTCATTATGTTTATTAATTTTCCATGTACACATACTATTTAGTTTCTGATTTCATGTATTGTTTAGTTTGTGGTATATTGTATTGTTGATAGTTTGTTAGATGTTTTAGGTAAATGTTAAGACATGTACAGTAATATATGGGTCCACTAACTACAGATTGGGTAATATCTACTGGTCAAGGTAACCCCCCCCCCATGAACAATAGAGCACACTTTTACAAATAATATCACACTATGCCACATACAGTATTATAGGTAATCTAGAAGGCACAATATACTTTTATATTGCTTTTCTTTCCGAAAAGCAAATTATGAGTCAATATTTTTGTTCTTTTTAACTTGACCTAAGTTTGATGATTTGCATATTTCAAATTGTGATATAAAATCCTCCCATAGACAAAAATAGAACATTCCAACTTCAACAACTCCACAAAACACATGTTAGATTAGTAAACCCACTGTTACTTGATTTATGTATGAAAAATACACAAACCTGCAAGTTTGGGTAAAAATTGCTTGCGATTGACGTTGCCTCATTTTTAAAAATGAATAACTCCAAAGTTCCTTGCACAGTTTGTCTGAAGATATTCGGTGTCACAAGATAAGTTGCTTCCAAGAAAACTGCTGTAGCAGCATTTCTTAGGATACGGCTGATTTTTTTTATTCTTAGCCTTTCAAATTCATAAAGCACTACAAGTTGTTAGGCCTAGTCTATGACTGCAACAACATTATGAAAACAAATGGTATGTATATGTGATACATAATGGCATATTTACTTTTGGTGAAAACAATTTTAATTTCCATTTCGGTAATCTATGGGTTCCATTGATAAAAACTGTTTTATTAATTTATTGTGCTGTAAGAATTTAATTGGTTAATCATTTGTAACGTAGGCATATACTACATAGATACAGTAAATGGTTTACATTATAATACCATTCTAAGATTCCGTTTTGTATCGTATTATTTGCCTGTATTAGAAATAATAGATAGGGCCTACTGGCTATGTATACAACAACTTTTATATTGCTGTTCCTTCCTGCAACAGGAATCATTATTGCAACATGTATTATTTTACCGTGACCTTATGTGACCCATCAAGTCAAAACCAGGGACATTAATCATATTTTGATATATTGGTATTGCTGTAAAGTGTGCACTTTTAGATTTAATTTAATTGGATTACTACCACGTAAGTACTATTTTCCAAAGTGAAGTTATGATTATAAATTAAAATTGTGTTTCGGTCAGTATTGTAAAATATTTTATTGAGAAAAACAGGCTTAATCATTTTTATGGTTAACAGTCCCAAATTAGTCCCCAAATCACAATAACATTTTTTTAATTTTACAGTATTTTTTACGTTTTTGGTCATTGCATTTGATACAATACCAAATCAAAAATACAACAATAGGGCAATCCACGTATTTGCTGATCTCATCGCCATATGGGCAATTCCATGCTAAATAGGTACAACTGTGTGAGACAGAGTCTCAAATTTCAAATTGTTATAATTCATTTAATTTTTACGCTATTCTCATCTTATGTATATCTTCTTTCATAGTTTTATTTATAAAGTTAATACGATATGTCGTTTCTGAAAAGCAGCCTGTGAAAATAAATACCACACTAACTAAGTGCGACTTTCTGTCCACGTGTGAACATGATTAGCATTACATGTATGCATTGTCTGTCCTACCTTTATTATTGCATATACTACCAATATAATATATTTTAGTGTCACAAATATAGTATTAGCTGTGTTATATAACTACACAAATTGTTGCTAATGATCAATGTTCCCCACCCAACTACAATTTATTACCACAGTAACCTATATTTGGTAACGTACACACAAATGTAACGTATGCAACACATATTGACAATGTTGACAGACTAATAATCTTGATTGTTGCAACATACTATACATACAAATATTTTTTTACCCTTGTTAGATGTGAAATGGTAGTGTTGAAAATAACAACTATTGAAGCCATGATTTGCATTGTTTTATGTATGAGTTTTAGTATCTTAGTATATTGCATACGTGATAAATTGTTGACAGACAAAAAGTTTATGTTTTTGTTTCACTGAATATGATCAAAATACTTTGCCCACTTGAAACAACATAGCATTATTTGATAAAGTAATCTTAAATGAACACAGTTATACATAAATAAGAAGTATATGATTTCCATGTTAAATTTGACAATAGTGTGGACAGACAATGTTGCATACATGATTCAAACTTTAAACCCTGAAATATTTATATAGATGTGCTAAATTCCATGATAAATTGTTGACAGACATTTGTTTCACTGAATATGATCAACATACTTTGCCCACTTGAAACAACATAGCATTATTTGATAAAGTAATCTTAGATGAACACAGTTATACATAAATAAGAAGTATATGATTTCCATGGTAAATTTGACAATAGTATGGACAGACAATGTTGCATACATGATTCAAACTTTAAACCCTGAAATATTTATATAGATGTGCTAAATCCCATAAAAATGTATGGTATACTTCTTTTAATGCATTACTAATAACAAGAATAAAAAAAAATGTTAGATAAAAGAATTAAACCTATTATTCTGAGTTGCTGAAGAATGCTGTTATTTTGATCTCATAATTTATGCATGTAAAATTGGGTGAAAATTGTGTTTCTTTCTAAAAAAATAACTAAGTGGGGTTATATTGTCTTTACTATATCTCTCCATATTCCACACTTTCATTAGTTACCACAATTGTATTATTTAAGCAACAATATGAGGAAATATTAGCATTCAAACTTTTACAACACCAGTTGTACCTATTTAGCATGGAATTTCCCATATATACTTACGGGATAATACACAGATGGGAGGGTTTATATTGCCGAATGGACATCGCTATACCATTGTCATAGTAGCCAGATGACGTCATAGCGGTCTCCATTCCGAAATAGATATACCCGACCATCTGTGTATTATCCCCATTCATAAATAATATCATTTTTTTGCCTAAATACAAAACATATTAATTATTTGTAGATCAACATCTAATTCTCCCCCATTAAAACACAAATAACACCCAACACACATAACACACAACATACAACACCATTCATATACCAACACTAGGCCTATGCATATGAATTATGCCATCGTCTGGTTCATGTTCATATGTAGCACCAAATGAAGCTCGAGAATGGAGTAAACCTTTAACATAAAAACATAAAATTAGGTAAATAAATTGCCAACAGATCAAAATTCTTCTCATATTCCTGATTTTACCATAGCGCGCGGCTGAAATTACGATTGAATCCTGGCTCTTCAATTTCAAATTTCAACTTTAATGAACGGCAATTTCGGCAAAAACTAAACAAATGTGAAACTGTCACAGTGGCCACCAACGACTGAAACTTTTTAACTAATAAAACTGACAAAGTGGTAAATGTGTAGGTTACTTAGTAATTGAA
>JAODAI010009137.1:0-13011 GCA_027575025.1 Scotoplanes globosa | reverse complement strand
TAGTTCTATTGTCAACAGTACAATGGGTCAAGTCAATAAAAAATATTCTTTGCCACAATTTTAATAGCAGCTGGGTTACGAGGCGGCTGCGCGGCGGCCGCCCCGGCGGCCCGCCGCGCCAAACCGCCGGTTGCCCACTGGGTACGTAGTAGGCCTATTTGTATTTAGATGTGATTGGTTTTCTGACCCGTTGCAGTACAAAGGTTATATGAACCACCCAAAGCCTTTGATATACCAGCTACATCCACTGGAATATAATCATTATCAGTAGGTATTTGTATTTATAGTTGATTGACTGTGTAGGTTTCCTGGCCATTTTCAGCACATGGTGATGTTGCACATGGAAGTTGGTATAAGGCGTAGGGGGAGGCCTCGTTTGAGATGGAAGGACTGTGTTGAAAGGGATTTTAGGCGTGATGGCAGGATGGATATTGCAGGGCCGTGTCTCTGTATAGAGGGATGAGGATTCTTCCTCACCCCTTGTTAGCGATTCACGAGGTAGAGAGAGACCGGTTACTATGAGCCAAAGTATAACGCTCCGTCATCTGAGCTATTACCCGTTAAACAAACGATTCAGAGTCCCTGGAGACTTGGCAGATATAATAATAGTTTGGTCTGTAGAACGGGGACTGAAACTAGATGTGCAACCCAACATACAATAAGTGCAATCAAACATACAATAATCAAAATAATCTGTAAAAAGTAGAAACACAATTTGTCGTTGTATGTTTATACTCCTGTATTTCAGTCACACATTTAGGTTCACTTTCTCTGGCGCCGCGGCGAAGAAGTACCAACAGTAAAGATTTCCAGTTATAAATTATTATTGCTATGCAATATTTACACACTGTGCATTTACAAGACCAGCTTCTTTGGTAAATAATTGCACAGAAAATGTTTGGACTGAATGTTTTAAAGAGCTGGAATATACAAAGACAGAGGTGCTTCGCTCGCGCTGGAAGTGAACCTATATCATTTGCAATAAACGAAGCGCCTCAATTATCAGTATAAATATATGACAATGGCGTTGCAAGGATACTCAATTGTCACTATGAATATATGACAATGGCGTTTCAAAGGAGATGCAATTGCCATTGTAAATATACGATGGTGTGTCCTGGAGCCTGTGTGAATTGCCAATATAAATATGTGACTATTGCATTACAAGGAAGCATCAATTGTCATTATAAACCACGACTACGGTGTGGATGGAGTGTTCACATCTATAATTTATCTGTAGCATAACAATCAGACGTCGTCTTCCGATTTGACCTCGTACACTGATCCCCGACTCGATCTCCGTGACCTCCCTCCTATGGACAGTTTACGGTTGGATCGGGTGCTGCGATCGGACGACTCCGATCCGACGGATTCCTTGCTCTGGTTGGATTTCAGACTAGCTGCCGATGCTCGGGAGGTCTTGGATGTCGTCGACGACGGAGAAGATCGGGCCGATTTGCCTGTCGAGGGAGAGTAAGGTTATATAATAATAATAATCGACTTGGAAGACTTACTTAATATTACGACGCACAGATAATCGAACCATCAAAGTGGAAGAACCAAAGGCTTTTAAATTACAACTTCCCGTTGGCTGATCAACCAATTAATAAATTTGAAGTCAGATTTGGATTTTTTTAATTTGACAAAGTCGTTCGTATGGGGAGACCGAGTTTGCTCTCGGATAAAGAAACCACACTACTATACCCTGACCGGGATTTTAACCCTGGATCTATATATAGCAATTACTGGGATCCATGGTTTCCAGAGGCACTACACTTATCGGCTCGCAACAGCACTGGTGTATCATTATGTAAAAGTTACCAACTGGGACTATTTCTCCCGGATCGGTGTGGGACATCGGGTAGACCAGCTTAACCAAAATGAACTTCCTATTAATTTTAGACTTCAAACATGCATTGTTCTGTTGTTAAGTTGGTCATTACAAAATCCGCCCATTGAAATATATACTCCTCGGATTGACGGATCGGCCAATGAAGCAGGTCGTTGAACAACCTCAAAATATAAACGGTGGGCAATATTTCCAATGACATTCGCTGCCTGGATATGTTAAAATTAATGTTAGTGTACAATATGTTGTCAATTTAAGACCATAATCGTGATTATTGACAAATTTAGTACGGTATCACATACATGTGACTTTTGTTGGAAAATGTTCCTGGATTATTGAGAAAAGAGACACATTATTTTTATTTCATGGACAATTGGACTCCGATTCAGAGATTCTTCTTATATGGATTATTTTTTCATTTTGTCAGCCGGTGGACTTACCGGAAGGTGGTCTCTTTGACGTGGGTGAGAGTCCTCTGGGGTTCATCTCTGCTGGTGGTGACACGGTCCGCTCCTACACAATGTGGGTAAGAAAACACAAATAAGCATTATGCATTTTCGATAGGCGTTTGAAGTCGATAGGTGCGATAGTAATGGCGCCCAGGCTATTGCCTACGTGATCGACATATTATATACCCATTATACAGGGTACAATTGACATTAACGTCAATTAATCCTGTGACAATAACACAACAATTTCAACATAGTTTTTTTTAAATAACCCATCAACTTAATAATTTAGAACCGATTGTTATATAAATCGTACAAAGCACGAAAAGGTACCGATGAACATAATCTGGTAAGTTGTATTTCATTTAAAGAATAATATTTTTATTTCGTAGGTGTACAATGTGTTACGTTAACTTTTATTGAGTTCACCAAACACCAACATACCCCGACGAATATATCATCCTTAGAAGGTTAATTTTACCAGCACACGTAATTTTATTGTTCAGGCTACACCAGGGTAATTGGCTTAAAATGGACAAGATTCTGATATTTTTTTTAAAAAATACTTGATTAGATAACAGTGTCATAGGGTTAGGAGTTTACATCAATTATAGTTCTCTCGAAATGACTCTACAAGTTTGTAAATAATGTTAGTTGATATTACAGAGCAGAAAATTATCTACACAATGCTTCAAACTAGAGTCAAATCGGTCATTCCGTTCTCAATATATTGATGTTTGAAATTTACATTTTAGAACGCCATTTAATTAAAGCAAGACTAAATCGACGTCGTATTCTTACAACTAAAGTACATTACATAGCCTGGTAAATGGCTTGTAAATACGTTTACTAGAAAAGTTAAAGTCCGACAACGTTCAAACTTGGTATGAAGGTTGACCCCAATGCATACAAGACTTTTGTTAGTTTTGGTGGAGGTCACAGGTCATTCGAGGTCAAACACTGAACCCATATTTTTAGTCTTTCATCGATGTGATTGGTCAATTATCAAATTTGACCTAGTGTAGCCTGGGAAATAAAATTACGCGACCCCCCACTACTCAGTTCTGAATTGTATAGCCACTAAGCAGGAAGTGTGATATAATGACATTACTGGAAAGATAAATTCATTAGCTTTCTAATCAAGTATATATCATGATACTGTTATACAGATAGTTCATTTCACAGTTCATTTCATAGTTTTTCTACATTTTCAGTGTGAATTTTTATCTGGGAGCAATTCAGTTTTCATGAAAAAATCGGAACCACCCATTTCATATCACACGACCAGATATACCGATGCTGTCTATTGAAAAGTTCACTATTTGTTCGTGACTCCGTTTACCTGATTCGATGTACTACGATGAGGCGATGACGTTTTCGACGTGTCTTCTCCGACGTTTCCCTGTGAGCCATTATTTGAAGCCAGTCGTGGCTTGGACCCGGTCAACCGGTCGGATGCAGCCCTCGTTGGTGTCTTGGTGGCGCTACACGAGACGTACGTCGACTCCGATCGACTACGCATGATACCACTGCTGACAGACGAGTTGGTGGTGCTAGAGCCGCGTCTGAAAAACGATAGAATGGATCGTCTCTTGGATTTGGATGGCGAGACGCTGTCCTGCGATTGGCTGGTCATCTTGGGCATCAAATCGTCACTTTTACTATTCTTGGTGCTTGTAACAGATATTCTTTGGGCGGCAGGCAGGGTATCGCCAGTTACAACGGTCGTACCATTGACCGGTTCACTACTGGCACGCGATGACGATGTCTTTGAATCGGCAGTTCGATCATCGCTAATCTTGGTGGTCACAGCAGATGACGAGGTCTTGGGCACGGATGGGACTGAATCAGATTTGTCCATAACGTTGTCAGTCGCGAGAGACGAAACGGATGTCTTTGGCGGCCCGACACTCGATCTTGATTTATTGTCAAGCGCGTTTTCCTTCGAAGAAGCAGACAATTTTAATTTTCTTCCAGCGGGACATGTTGCGGAGCTTACCTTGACTGGGCCATGAACAGAAGATGTAGCGTGCGTCGCTGCCTGCGCACTGGAATCGTTGGTGTGCACGGCATTATCGCTCTTGGTCGACAGAGACATTCTAGATGATTTAGCGCTGGATCTGGATGTGGTCTGGAGACGTGCCCCCACAGAATAAGTAGATCCTCCAGAAGAGGCTGTGACGTTCACTTCGGGCTCTCTGTTAGATGTCAAAGATCCATCTTCGGTGGATAGAACAGTTGAGGCAGATGGAGATGTTGCATTGGTTGGTGAATGGTGTGAGCTCACTGAGGCCAACGACATTTTTCGGGACCTGATACTATTATTTGAGCCGGCTACGATGTTCGCAGAGCTCGATGACGTCCTGTGGGATCCGATATTCGATTTTGAACCACTGCCGGAGCCTTCAATGACGGAGGATGCTTTACGCGAGCCAATACTCAATCGGGAACCACTTCCAATTCCTTCGATGATCGATGTTTTTCGAGATTCAATGGCAGTTCTTGAACCGGCTGTAATGTTTCCAGATATATTGGAAGATTGAATGCCTGAATTTGAACCGCATCCGATACTTCCGACGCTCGATGATATATTTATACGCGATCCAACCATAGTCTTTGAGACATTCCCGGTATCTTCAATCGTAGACGATGCTTTGCGAGATCCTATGCTTAAATTCGATCCGGTTCCGATATTTTCAATGATCGATGAGGTTGTACGAGATCCCATGTTGGTCTTCGAACCACTCAAAAGGTTTCCAGAGGCAGATAACATTCTATGAGAAACGATGCTCGACGTGGAACCACTCCTAGCATCTCGGCCCGATGTTTTCTGCGAACCAATGCTCGACTTTGAACCACTGCCGATATCCGCATTGATCGACGATGTTCTACGAGATCCAACATTTGATTTTGAGCCGCTGATTGTACCGTCAATACGTGATCGCTTACGAGATGTGATACTTGTTTTGGAGCAATTTCCAACATCTTTATTGATGGAGGATAAAGACTTGTGAGATGTGGAACTTGTCTTTGGAGATGGTGGTTTGTGAGATATAATATTTGTTGTTGAACCATTTTCGATATCCTGAATTGTTGAAGATGTCTTTCGAGATATTGTACTTGTCTTTGGGGATGGTGGTTTGTGAGATAAAACACTTGATGTTGAACCATTTTCAATATCTCGAATGACTGAAGGTGTCTTACGGAACATGGTACTTGTCTGTGTAGATGGTGGCTTGTGAGATATGATACTTGCCCCTGAACCATTATCAATATCTTGGATAATCGATGATGTCTTTCGGGATGTGACACTTGTCTTTGGGGATGGTGGTTTGTGAGATATACTTGTTGTTGAACCATTTTCAATATCTTGGATAATTGACGATGTCTTACGAGACGTGCTACTTATCTTGGGGGATGGTGGTTTGTGAGATATGATACTTGCTGTTGAACCATATTCAATCTCTTGAATGATTGACGATGTCTTTCGAGATGTGGCACTTGTCTTTGTGACTGGTGATTTGTCTGATGCTACATTTGTCGTTGAACCACTTTCGATTTCTTGATAGACTGATGATGACTTTCGAGATGTGGCACTTGTCTTTGGGGATGGTGATTTATCAGATTTTAAACTTGCCATTGAATCACTCTTGATATCTTGAAATACCCCTGTAATATTTTGAGATGTGACACTTTTCTTTGAGTATGGTGGCTTGTGCGATACGATACCTGTAGTTGAACCATCTTCAAAATGTTGCACGCTTGAAGATGTCTTTCGAGATGTGGCACTTGTCTTTGGTGATGGTTGTTTTTCAGATATTACACTTGACGTTGAACCATTTTCAATATCTTGAATAATCGATGATGTCTTACGAGATATGGCACTAGTCTTCGTGGCTGGTGATTTTATAGATGATACACTTGTCGTTGAACTACTTTCGATATTTGGAATGATCGATGATGTCTTTCGGGATGTGGCACTTGTCTTTGAGGATGATGGCTTGTGAGATACGATACTTGTTGTTGAACCGTTTTCAATATCTTGAATGATTGAAGATGTCTTCCGAGATGTGGCACTTGTATTTGGGGATGGTGGTTTCTGTGATATGATACTTGAAACATTTTGAATACCTTGAATAATCGATGAAGTCTTAAGAGATATGGCACTTGTCTTTTTATCCAACGATTTGTCGGATAGTACTCTTGTCGTTGAACTATTCTCGATTTCATGAACGTTCGATGATGTCTTTCGGGATGTGGCACTTGTCCTTGTGGCTGGTGATATCTCAGATTCTACATTTGTTATTGAACCGCTCTTAATATCTTGAAAAACCGATGATGTCTTCCGAGATGTGGTACTTATATTGGGGGATGGTAGCTTGTGAGAAATGACACTTGTCGCTGAACTATTGTTCATATCTTGAATAATTGATGTCTTACGAGATGCGGCCGATGTTTTGTGAGATCCTATGTTTGTCTTCGAACTACTCTCTTGGATAATCGATGATGTCTTACGAGAGACAACGTCCGTATTCGAGCCGCTCACTTTGTTCTTAGTATTGGAGGTTGGTGGTTTGCTTGACGTTACACTTTCGCAAGACCCGTTTTTAATATCCTGCACAGTTGGTGATGTCTTGCGAGACACAACACTAGTCTTTGTGCCACGTGATTTGTCCTTAGCAGTTGATGATGAAACCGTAAGAGATCCGATACTCGTCTTTGAAACCTTTTCAAAATCTTCAATGATTGATGATACCTGACGGGGGGATCCATTACTGGTAGTAGATTCACGTTCGATATCCTCAACCGTGGAATGTACCTCACGGGAATCGATAGTCGAGCTAGAAGTTAAAACGGAGAGATCTTCAGTCGTCACAAAAGACTTCCTGGTAGATGAGATACTCAAGGTTGAGGCGTGCTGGACACCAGACGACATCATTTCAATGGCTGCATTGGTGGTTTCTTCAGAATCATTCAAGGTGGAGATGGTGGTACATTTGGTATCCTTCAATATAGGCAACGATTTCTTGTCAGAATAGGTAGATGTCAAATTACAATTTGAGTCCGGTACAGTAATGTTTGTGGTAGAGGATGATATACATTCGGATCCAGCGCTTGAAGTGGAAAGTTTCTTGTCTGAAAGAATACTTGTGGTACTCCCGGTAATATCTTCTTGTGTACTACCAATTGGTACTGAGTGCAGAGAAGTCTTAGAATGTGTCATCCCATCGTGTTGAACATTATTGTCTACAGAAGAGGACGATGTCTTAGACACGGTTGTATTAGAAGAAATAGAGTCTTCAACACCATTAGTTATTAAAGATGACACAGATGTCTTGGAGAGCCGGATCCTCAACTTTGATCCGTTTTCAATTTTAACTTCATTGGAAGCAATGATGAGCTTCGATGTCCTCTGAATGTGTCCACTGTCGGTCTCCTGTGTAAGCTCGTCATCGTTAGGAACATGTTGACCATCCTTTACCGGGTTATCATACAAACTTGAACGGCTGACTATAGATTGTACACGGATGGATGATTTTGATTTAATATCTCGGCTAATACTGGCTTCACTGGTCTCTCTGGCATTATCGCTCCGAGATGTTTTCAGTGACTTTCTGGATGATTGTAAGCTTGACTTGGATGTAACTTTACGTTGTCCACCCTCAGATTTGATGCTGGATTTCGATCCACTTTTTATATTGGCAATATCGGAGGAGGATTTTCTTTGGGATCGGACGCTTGATTTTGACCCAATAGTGTTAACCCCAGAGACGGAAGATTTGTGAGATCTGAGACTCGATTTTGACCCTTTCTTTGCACTGTCAATGGAAGACGAGGATGTCTTGTGGGATCTGATGCTTGACTTTGACTCACTCGCAACAGTCTTACTGTTTGCAGCAGAAGTTCTGGGAGACCTAACGCAGGCTTTTGAATTACTGTCTTCACCGTACAAAGTAGAGGATGACCTCCTGTGACAGATAACACTTTTATTTGAACATCCACCGAGATTATCAGAGGTAGAGGCGGTGGTATTACTATCGTTTGGTGGATCTTGTTCACTCTCTCTGTTGTTAGTAACGGTCAAGGCCGAAGCTGACAACATCGATTCCGATTTGACAGAGTATTTTGATTTGGTTATCTGCTGTTCCTTCAACGATGATGAGGAGACGGTTATCCTGCTCTCAACAAAGCTTGACTTAAACCCTGCACTCTTTCGATGTTCTGATCCCTCGGATGAAATTTTGGCGCCAAGTGATGTCATGCTTGATTCGGAAGTTTTTTGTTGCTTGTTAATATCTGAGGATGACGACCGTACTTCAGATTCCACGACAGGTGTACCGCTAACAGATAGTGTAGACGTTCTCGATGAAGCAACACCTCCCCTAGAAACGACACTCTTTAACGACGACTGTCTCTCCGACCCGAGTCTAACATTCGACGAGGTCCGCTCTTTCCTACCAGAAGGTGATGATGCAGCTGATATCACAGATGACCGTGATACTCTATTGGATTCTTTGCCACCGACGGACGTACTCGAGCATACTTTGGACACTGATATCTTATCGATCAGAACCAGAGGCAAACTTGGCGAGTTTGGTGACTCGCTTGCGGTCGTTGTGTAATCAGGTAGACTGGCATGGGATAGGGATGTTTCTGTATGTGCGACGCTACCCAGTTCTTTTAGAGAGACAGACATCGCAACTGGGTCTACTCCGATCACTTCGGGCTCTACCTCGTTGGCGGCCAATGATTGGTTGGACGATTTTACAGACGGTCGAGAGTCATTAGTTATTGATTGCTTCCCCGAAATCGTAGACTTTAGACTCAATGGTGATTTTTCCGATGCTGGAATTTTAATTGAATCGCCAACACTACTGGATGCCACAATATTTTCTATTTTTGCAACGTCTCCTTTTGATCCACTGACATGTTGATTATCAATCGAATCGGTGTCACCACCCTCCACTTTCTCTTCCACCGCTGACGATGAAGTTACAGGGAAGGATTCATGGCTGGCCCTAGTGTGGTGGTCAGAACCTTGCTTCAAATAAACAGTGGACTGATCTCCGGTAGTCAGAACTGGACACGAGGTACGACCCTTGAATTCTGTTTTGTGAGTAGACGAAGTAAACTCCTTGCAGGACTTTACGCTGGAGCAAGATCCACTGCCCTTGTCGAGCAAAGTGACAACCTTCTCGGTATTGGAGCCATTCGATACTAGCTTATCGGAGGGGCGATTGGCTGGCTTTGTGGACGATATAGATCGCACGTACTGTGGTGGAAGAGAAGATACACTGTTCATTGACTTTTGGGATCCGTCTATATGATGCTGGTCCGAACTTCTTCCACCGACATTTGACCTTGAATGTGACCTTGAATGACGTGACCTTGAATTACTGGACACCATCTTGGCAGACGAAGCCGAGATCCTGCTTTGCACTTCAAGGGATTTCTTAGACGGACATGCAGATGACGACTTGCGACCGGAACGAGAACTGGTTGAAGATACGGTGGTCTTATTCAAGGAGGCCCGAGAAGTGGTTTTGCTGGAGGAGCTCTTCCTGGCGGAGACAGAGTATGGACTGGACTGTAGGATCTTCTCAGATTTGGAGGATAACAATTGATTGGACTTTACGCTGCTCTTGGAGTTACCACGGGAGGAAGATCTATGCCGCCCTGGCGCGATGTCGCTTGATTCGGTGTCCTTTGTACTGCTGTCGCTTGCATAAGTGAGTGACGACTTCTTGTTTAATTTGACGCTTGTCGTAGATGAGCGTTCGGTACTTGATTTGATCTTAGTTGCATATTGGGATTTTGAAATAACTTTGGATCGTTTCTTGTCTGCAATAAAAGTGGCCGATGTTTCTGAACGTTTGACACAGGACTCTGATATACTCCCACCATCGTTGACGAGGCTTCCCGATGTTTGTGATAGCCCCGAGGAAACGAGACGAATTGACAAGGAAGCTATTTCAGATGTGGAGCCAACGGCAGCCGTTGACATTGATGAACCTTCGGAATTGATAACAGGGATTGATTCACCCACACTCGATGTTTGTTCCTCCATTACCAATTCAACTTGAAATATTGATGAATCATCTTCCTTATCGGTGCCTGAAGATACTGACTGAGGATCAGGTTGGCTAGCAGCAGGTGTCTGAGATTCGGACTGGCTAGAAACCAACTCTGGTAAGTCTTTTATATCATGTAGATGTACAACAGAGGATGGTGGTGTTATGGAATTATCATCAACTACTTGACTAGAACTGACCACTTCGGTGGGTGTATCATGTTGAACTGGTAATGCCATTGTCGAGGAAGCACTTTTCAAAGCCGATGGCACAACATGATCGGAACTCACTTCTAGGTCCTCGCCAACAACATCGTGGTTTGAATTGATTTCTTGGGTGGGTATTTCTTTTTCATCTATGGACATCCTAGTCGAAGTTTTCACTGTAACAGCAGTTTCACTGTGAACCAAAGGTTGGCTTACGGATGTGATGTCATTCTCTGAAAGTGTCACCCTCTCTCCGATGGGATGGGAAACCAAAGAGATGGGTGTCGGAAGGATCTGATGGGAGAGTGACGTCGATACATTATCGACATCATCGTCCTCAATCTTTGAGTGGCTAAGATCGGTGTCATCTTGGATCGATTTGCTGGAGCTTTTCCTGCTTCCAAAGAGCTGGCTAATTTTTGTCACAATAGAGCCGAGCATACCGCTGGAAGTTTTGGCGGATGTCCCTCTGCTGTTCGATACGTCATCCTGTAGCTCAGAAACGGACTTTGAAGTCGATGCACTCACCCCGTCTTCTTCGAACGAGATATCCGACACGGATCGCGTCTCGCTCAACGATGCTTCTCCGATTTCCTCTTCCACCACACTTGCATCCGATGCCGCGTCATCCAAAGTAGAGCCATTGCATATTTCTTCGATAGACCCTGAAGCATTCGTCCTTTCATCAAAAAGGTCGTCGACGACTTTGTCCAATATCTGGGATGATGTCGAGCTCCGAGGGGCTTCCAAATCCGAACGCATAGACGCCGATCGCGGTTCTTCTTCGTCCATCTCTTTCGAGCGCTCGGCATTCTTGGCGGATTCGTAGTGCACCTTGTAAGACGTTGTGCTTGGTAAATAACATATGCCCGCCGTCTCCTCAATGATGATTAGGGTTTCCTCCTTGTCGTTGAACTCGTCCTCCAGCGCAGCGTCCATATGCAGTTCCGCAGTCGGCGGGCCATGGAGGTTGCCGACCGACTGTCGCAGGGCGTCCACAGAGTATGGGCTGTTGGTGATGTCCGGACGAAATATGTTCCTGAACGAGTTCCTTTCGCCCAGGTTGGGTAGGTGGCTCTTGGTCTTCTCGAGATTCTTGGTGGAGATGAGGGCGAGATTGTCACTGACCTCGCTAACGGTGAATGGTAGCAGGCCCGACTGGTAGATGGGGATCACAGACTCGTAGTGCACCCCCGTCCGTTCTTCCGGGTCCACCGAAACCTCTCCCGTAACTTCTTCCGCAGAACCGGTATCGAGGTGCCGTGAGGAACTGCTATTCGCCGCTAAGCTGTCCGACTTACTGTCCCTGTATAACGACTCGATCGAGAGGACAATCTCTGTGACAGACTTCCGCACCGATCCGAGACTCTTTTCAGAGATACCACCCTCTATCAGGAGGCTCCCGTCTTCGTTCTCCCTGTACACCTCAGCTAGCCCCGAGTACATCGAAGACCGTAGACTGACGTCCGACGCGATCTTTTCGTTTTCTACGATTCCGATGAGCTCCTCCTCGTCGTCTTCCTCCTCTTGATCCTCGCTAGTTGTCAACGAGCGATAACTGGACGATCCGGAGAGATGGTCAACGTCATCTTCGTACTGATCGGACGATTCGGAGTTGACCTCTGGATCATCGTCGTCATCATATTCGTAGTAATTGGACGTTGCCCTAGCATCATCATCATCATCTTTGTCATGAATAGATACAACAAGAACCTCCTCAGAACTTCCGTCCGTAGCTTTCGTGGAGTTCATCTCTTCCCGGCTTTCTCGCTCTCTCACCGACGCCTCTGAAGCCGTTTTGGTCCGGAGACGGGAGTGCCACAGCTCCGCCGCGGAACTCGGGAGACTGTCGAAGAGAGCCTCCGCAGAGTCGACACCGGCAGGCAGTTGTCGTCCGGATGGGATTGACTGAGGGCCATTGTCAAATGCCGCGGGGGATGAGGATCTGGAGAGGTTACAGGTGCCCGATGCGCCCTCGGCGTAGACCGTTGAGACGGAGGGTATGGGCTTCAGCTCGCCGCGGCTGTTGAGGTACAGAAAAGAGTTCAGGAGGACGGTCCCAACGATCGACTCCGCCTTCTCTGTCAGGTTGAGAATCTGAAACTGAATACAGATATATTTACTCTTAATGGCACATCATCAGTGAGGCTATGTTAGTGCCAGCACGTGTTATTAATCATGTCTTATTAGGAATTAATGATATACTTCCTGGTCCATTTCAACACAGATCTTATATAAGCCACTCAAAGTCGCTGATACACCCCAATGTATAATCATCATCACTCCGTGTTCAAACTCATTTCACGAAACAAAAAATAATAGCCATCCGGGATAACTCTCTTATCTTTATGAACATAACCCTTAGATTAGATGAGCGCCTATTAGGTACTCGCTAAGTGCTTATTAGCCGCTCGATCAGCTATTTAACTGTTCAT
>JAODAI010009026.1:0-13018 GCA_027575025.1 Scotoplanes globosa | reverse complement strand
AGGGTTATGGCCATGGATAGAGGGAGGTGGAGAGCGTTGGCCAATGACGCGGCTGTTAGTTAGTGTATTCTTCCTCATCCCTTGTTAGGGATACATGAGGTAGAGAGAGAGATAGTAAGAACATAATATAATTAACCTATGTGGTAGCCTCGATGCTGATGTGTCGTTAAGAATCTATCTCTCTCTCTCTCGTAGGACATGTGGTCGAGATATTTTAATCCTTATACTGCTTTTTGGTCCTGCCTGACTACGCTACATTAATTTTGTTTTTTCTTCAAATTTCAACATTGATGATTTCAACTCGTATTTCCAGGGTAAAATCTTACTTTGAAACTAAGATTAATATCAAATTATGAACATCACACTAGATTCCCGATTCATGTAAATAAAAATGACCCTTCTTTTTCAATATCATTATGCACAGTCAATCAGAACATTGAAGAAATGAGGCTAGGTCATTTATACGTCATATATACTGGTCGTATCAATTGACAATAATGTAACACATTTCCCTTCCAATATACAATTGTTACTTTTTAAATGAAGCACAACTTAATATCAATTATGTTCACGTGTGTCTTTTCTTGTTTCTGTGTGGTTTGTTTATAAAACAACCTGTTCTAAATTATTAAGCTGGTTGATTATTTCAATGACGGTGTTGAAAATGTTGATTCATTGCCACATGATGACTCGCCAATATTGCCATACACTTTGCATGATGCAGTGCAATTTTTAACTTCCGTGCAGTGCAGGACCTGTCTTGCATAACATGTACAAAACTGGAGGTGAAAGTGCATAATAAGTTATGAATATTATGTGTACGGATCAGGTAACCACCCACACCGCTCAAATTAATTTCATTTAAAATTCTGATTGCGTACAGAGCAGTTGTTGTCAATTGATTTTGTCGTCAATACATGTAGATAGTAAAATTATAGGATATTTGAAGGCCTGATATCTAATTTTAGTGTAAATTGTGAGCTGTAAATTTGACCGGACAATTTGATTATATCTTCCGGTCTATGTCACGGTCCTAGAGATTCCCACATAGCTTTAATCCTTTACAGCAGTGTTTTACTGCAGTGTTTTACTACAGTGATTTACTGCAGTGATATACTGCAGTGTTTTACTGCAGTGTTTTACTACATCGTTTTACTGCAGTGTTTTACTACTATAGTGGATCTGCACCGACGTCATATTATTGCGAAACCACCTGAAATTGGAGACCATTTTGGAGGTCAAAAACATTAATCAACTATTTACAGCCAATCAGCAACACTATACTATGCTAAGCGAAAGATTATGCAAAAATAAGTTGTTTAGTTTGACCACTACGCTGCACTTTTATTTAAGCGTCATCTCATGCAACAGTTATATTGTGTTACGCTGGCAGATGCCACTCCCCCCACCCCCTTCACAAGGTGGTGATATATATATATTGTTACTGTGTAAAATTTTGAGAATGTCAAATTTTGGGCAGTTTGGTCAACCAGATGCTGATTCTGTATCCACTGGTGTTGTGACAGTTTTAAGGTGTTTAAATGCAACCAAATTTAAAATATTTAGCCAAAATCTATCCAAATGACATTCCTGCCTGATGCCGCCAAATCACCATCAGACATCATCACGTCTTCAAACAAAATGTCAGGAGAGCAATCAATTGAGCTCATGGAAAATTTAAGGAGAACATTTTGTTCTCCTAAATATTTTACTCAATTCGATCTGGTCTGTATTCTAATACAATAGGTCAACTTATTTAACTGAAAATGCACAATTGACGGGGCTTTTTTCAAATATTTTACTTGTTTTTGTGGATAATTTTTAAGGGATGGCATGGAGCACGATCGCGCCATCCATCTATACTATGTGGAAGTAACTCCTTGTGTGAACCATGGATCAATGTGGTGTGGTCTATATGACTATTCTGAAATGCACTCGGTCTGAACGTATAAGGCAGAAACAGTTATGTTACGTTACTATGGTAACATACATTTACTTCAAAATCCACACGTATGTATGTATTAATATGAATTGCCAGTTTTAATGCGTAGTGAGCTCATGTTTTGATGTAACATGCTATAAAAGAACTAACTAATATTAGTAACTAGTATTTATAAATTGGATAAATAGTTTGGTAAATAAATGTGTAGTTTCAAGCCGCCATATTAGAAAATACTGATGGCTACTACTTATCTGTCAAAATATCAACTTGTGGGGCATATTCCAGAGTTTAAGCCGGCAACGCTAACAGCGTGAAGTGACAATGAGGATTACAAAGAAGTAAGCCCTCATACGCACCACATGTAGCAAGCACCCCATCTTGTTTAGTGTGGCG
Source organism: Scotoplanes globosa (assembly GCA_027575025.1). Taxonomy (NCBI): domain Eukaryota; kingdom Metazoa; phylum Echinodermata; class Holothuroidea; order Elasipodida; family Elpidiidae; genus Scotoplanes; species Scotoplanes globosa. The sequence continues at coordinate 10,683 of JAODAI010009026.1, read as the reverse complement.
CGGGACAACAAATTCAGAGTACAATTTTAAACTTCCTTTAAAAAGTTATCGTTCACCACAAGCCATTTGACACAATTTGAATCTTGAAATAACTTCTTTTATTTCAAGGCAGAGGAGAGGGACCTTTCACCCTCCCACGCAATGTGCTGCACACATTACACAGTTACGATGCTTCAAAAGCTATTTTATGGATGTAGCACTTTCTACAATTTAATTGCGGAAAGCCTGCCGTTGATGGTCTTGTAGAATATTAGTTGAATGCTTGCACTTTATCATCTCTGACGTGTAGATGTTGGGATGTATCGTTGTACGACATTATTAATGGTTTTCAACCGAATTGAATTTTTTTTGCCAATCCGATGGCTTTTAAAGAACTTTTTTCGTTGTAAGACATTATTAATGGTTTTCAACCAAATTGATTTTTTTTTACCAATCCGCTTGCTTTTAAAGAACTTTTTTAATGATTTTTTTGTAATATTGTTACTAAGGTGGGACAAACAACCCACTCCATGCTGGAATAATGGTATGCACACCTATATACATGTATAGCCAAAATAGGTTGTCCCAATAATACAAGCTGCACACCATCAGACCACTCTCTGGCCATACTTCATCATCATCACTCCGTTTCAGAACTTGTGACGCTGCGATTACAGGCTTCAATGCCTTATCCACTGAGCTAACGTATGAAGTCATTTTAGTATAGTGTAGACCACCTATATATACACTGCTTCTCTGGCTAAATTAGTGGTTAAATTAAAAAAATCAGGTAAAAATGTTTGTCCGCTGTTTTACTGATACTACAAATTATCTCCCCTGTCCGATGCTCGGTACTGTACTAATTATTACTAATACACGACATTACTGCTAATACACAACATTACTGCTAATACACGACATAGGATTAACCTTCTTTACATTTCTGTGCATATCATCTACAGTGTATTATGGGGATTATACAGTAAGTGGTAATGGAGGCTAACCAAGCCCCATGATATACGTCATCGTAATTGTTATTTTCTTTGAAACGTATCCGGGGGGTGGGGGGTAGAGACGAGGTGTATATTGTATTCGCATTTCACATAGCCGTCATTTTTTGTCAATCTCTCTTTTAACCCGTTTACTAACACACTATATTCTGGACGGACTCCCGTATCTTCAGGCCGTCGAGATCGATATTCCACAAACTGTGAGTTCCTTATTAAATTAAAGTTACTTTTCCATTTTCCTTCCAAGTCTTTCTTTGTCGATTTCGACCTCCTTTGTCATATAGAGTCACCTTCCACAGCATCCGATCGTCTTCTCCCCCTGCCTCTCCCCACCCCCCTCTTTCTGTCCGTCTCCCCCTGCCTTCCACCTTTCCCCTCTTTCTGTCCGTCTCCCCCTGCCTTCCACCTTTCCCCTCTTTCTGTCTGTTTCAATCACTCTCTCTTTCTCTCACTTTAGTTTAGTAGATCTTGAGCTGCTTTTGTAATCCAAGATGGTGATCTCCATTTCCATGGCAACCAATTGTTCTATCAACCCATTGTTCTACCAACCCATTGTTCTACCAAAGGCTTTGAGCATCTCTAAATCACCGCATCTGTCATTGCAAAGTGCCACAAAGTAGAGTAATAGCATACATTGATCGTTGCTCGTTCTAACAATAAACAGTTTGTGCTGCAACCTTGTCTACAATGTTTGCCTAATCATTGTACCCTTCATTCACTACTGGTGACTTCTGTATTATATTACTCTGTGTAGATTAACGTTCATATGTCGGCGATGCCTGTAGCCTGCATTTTCCACCACTCACGATTATGTCTGCAATCTCCCTGTAGTAATTAGCCCCTATCATGCTAAATGTGGTATACTTTGCACTATTATTGACATAAGCAGTCACCAAGTGCGACCGAAACGTTGACAAACGACCCGAACCCCTCCCCTGTGTAGTCGGGAGGGAGAGTTAGATTTTTTAGAAATAAAATTAAGACAACCTGAAAGTGGGAAGTAATGATGCTGAGCCTAGACTATGTTAAAATAGCATACTGAGAGTGGTGTATATTACAATTTAGAAATAACCGTGCGTTGGGCTATTCAAAAAGGCTGCAGACTAGCTAGAAATGCCTGACTCAGTCCGGTGGACAAGTCAAGATGTTTTACATATTCGCAAACTGATAATTTTTCAGGAAATGTTGAGTGAATGATACAATTTTGCATTTTAACATTATGATATATTTATATACATGGTGTCCTGCAACTTCTGAAGCATATACAATATAAAAATGAAGGGCACCCTCTCGTCAAAAACATTGTCGCGTTCATGGTGTTTGTAAGTTTCTTTAAGAAGCGGCATGCTTAATGGTACTATTAACCCTTGCAAACGGGAATCCCACGAGATTCTCGAGCGGTAGGAGAAAGTTATCATGTTACAAATTCCTTGTAGATTTCACATAATTTGCCAGGCAACCACAATCAACAGCCACGTTGCTCACATTAAATCGTTATGGTAGTTATATTATATATAATATAACTATATATGTATTAATATTAAGTTTTAGTAGTTATGACATAACATCCATAGAAGTAGTAATGGCATAGTATCCATAGTTCATTATCTGACGTTATTGGCCTGAACGGTGTATTTAATTTATGGTGCTAAGCGACCTTAAAGGTTTTGAATAAGACCTTCACGTCATGTAGTCACCCAATTGTACGCCAAATTCAATGTTTTGATAAGGGAAAATCATTCGAACAGGAGTGTTCTCCAAAATATAAACCAAACCTGCCGGTCTCCTGGAGTTGAAATAAATTAATTCTTAAGTTTGATGTTCACCTTTTGTGGAGTCCGTCGGACTGTTGTCCATGATCTCTAAATACCAAGCATCGTTGCTATTTATAGACCTCACTGAAGTCCCTCAGACTGGAGTCCATGATCTCTAAATACCAAGCATCGTTGCTATTTATAGACCTCGGACTGTACTAAGTAGTCCATGATCTCTAAATACCAAGCATCGTTGCTATTTATAGACCTCACTGAAGTCCCTCGGACTATAGTCCATGATCTCTAATTACCAAGCATCATTGCTATTTAGAGTCCCTCGGACTGTAGTCCATGATCTCTAATTACCAAGCATTGTTGCTATGTATAGACCTCGGACTATAGTCCATGATCTCTAAATACCAAGTATCATTGTTATTTAGAGTCCCTCGGAATGCAGTCCATGATCTCTAAATGTGACCTGGTACCACGATAGCAGCTTAAAGTCATTTTTTGCGAAATGAGTTTATTGGATATTTGACTTATACAGCTCAATATCTTTAAAATGGCATATAATTTGTTATGGTTTGGGATAAGACATTGGCTGACAAATCTTCCACAAGATGATGAATATTCATATCTGAGAAATGTGTGTTTTGTAAGTTATGGTTTAAATGTGCAACAAACTTTAATTTATTTTTATTTCACTAATATCTCAGAAAGTACATTTGTGACTTTATGCCGTTTTCGTGGTACCAGGTCACATATAGGCCACCTACAGGTCAACTCCCAGTATGTTATTAGCAAGATCGCTCTCCAAGCGGTGAAGCATCGTACCTAATTAGGAGTTACAATTACTTCCAATCTTTCATGGAATCTGCATATTAATAACATTGCATTCAAAGCCTTCAAGATACTTGGGTTGATTCGTAGACATCTTTATGACTGTGACACCAAAAAACCTAAAGACATAGCATACAAATCGCTAGTGAGACCCTGTTGAGATTATACCTCCTCCATTTGGGATCCTCACAAAGTCTGTAGTATCAACAGGTTGGAAATGGTGCAACGTAAAGTGGCTTGATTTGTTTGTAACCAGTGTAACCACTCTAACTAATGAACTTTCTTCAAGACTTAAAACTGTTTTACAAATCTATCAATGAGTTAGTGGCCGTACCCATCCCTGACTTTGTGGAAAGGAAGAGTTACTCTCACACCAGGTCTTCTTCGCACAATGATATCAATACAGACATGTCTCTAGCACCATAGACACTTTCAAATGGTCTTATTGGCCCAGGACAATAAGCGATTGGAACAATTTGCAAAACTCAGCCACTTCATCCAACAAGCTTTTTTGTAACTATGATAGAGTTGCTTTTAGAGCGCTTTAGTGTTCTGCATGTTGCGTGCTGTCCCCTATGCAGTGGTAACAACTAGTTTGGTGCTTGCATAGTACAGGACAAGAGAAGATACTTTTTTAGCCAACTTTGTATGATCTTAGATATAAGAGTCCTAGGCTTTTGGATCATAATCTTCCGTTGCGAAATAGTTATAATTTTTGCAATGTTTAATCCACATTCTCCTTTTTAGAATACTAACGTCGGATAACGGTAATCCAGCTGCCCGAAATGCCTCCAATGCCGTTCCGATCTCCGGCTTGCCAAGCTCCTCAGAAGACTCGCTGATGAGTGGTAGCCCCCGTAGACATCTGATGGAGAGGGAGCACCTGACCCTACATCCAAAACATGGACGGAGTCTGGTCAGGGAAGGGCTGGAATCGTTAGAGGTACGTACGTCTGGTCAGGGAAATTCTAGGAGTATTAGAAGGCGTACGTCGGGCTGGTTAGGTGTGGAGATCGTCAGGAATGGGTTAGAATCGTTAATTGGGTAACTTGTAATGTCACACAGTTTGACAACTGGACATGATGCTTCAGTACTCCAGACATGGACAGTCAGGGCTCAAAATAAGAATTGAAAGGGGCAAGGCCAAAATGGCCAGATTACCAGGGAAGACAGGATAACCACGATGGGGGCACCTCATAGCACAGACAGTCCATGCAAAATTTGGCCTTCGTCGTACAATTATTTTTGAGGGCATCAAGGCCAAAGTGAAGGGCACGGAGGCCATGGCTTCGGTGCCTCCGGTTATTTCGAAACCTGGACAATGTTTAGGAAGATTTTTAGGACGGGTTATAGTCATTAGGAGGGTAAGTAAATCTGGTTAGGAAAGGGTTAGATATGTTAATTTGCTACTACTTACTATGGGTTCCATAAAGTAGAGCAAAATAATAACATTATATAACCGGCTTGGAAAGGCATATTTATTTTATGGCGCTAAGCGACCAACGAAGTGGGATATGTCCAAATTACACTTGTAACTAATGACTCCACGTCAGATGGTCAAATAGTCAAATAGTTGTTGAAGTCAAAGTCAGATTTGTTTAATTTAAGAAAGACGTTCTCATTTGAAAACTGTGATTGCTCTTGGCCAAAACGCACTACTAGGCCAGACCTATGAATCGAACCTGGATCTACCAATCGCTGAGCTTCATAGCGTCTAGAACCACTGACCGACCTTAACCTCAGATACTCAGCAATTGGGATATCAAGGGTTCAAATACCGGGTCGGGCCTATACTAGTAGTGTGGCTTTTTATCCGAGAGCAATCACATTTTTCCCATGCGAACCACTTTCTCAAATTAAAAAATCCAATTTGACTTCCAATTATATGGATTGGATGACCACCCGACATGAAGTTGTAATTTAAAGCCTTTGCCACTTCGGTGGTCGCTTAGCGTCGTTAAATTAAATAAGCCTTCCAGGCCGATTATTATTTAAAAAACGCTCGCCCACAGCACTGGTGCTAAGTACTGAAACCAGTGTTTTAGTGTTTTAGCCAGCCTATATTTGTGATTAAATGTCGCACCAAAAAATATAATGTCGCACAAATAAATTGTGAAAGTACTTTTTCTGCTCACTTTACTTATGTTCTACTTTCTAGAAAAATATGGACCCCAAAATTATGTTAATTTCCTCATTTCTAGCATGTAGGCCTTATTTAGACTAGTTATAACCTAGACCCCTAACATCATTAATGATTTAGGCACACTCCACTATTATTGTCAAACTTTAATCAATCAACCGGATGTCAATGTGGAGGCACCGGAATGTCGGTTGTCCCATTCGAAAAATGAGCTGGCTAAAGCGCATCTCATTTGCTGCACGTGCACCAGGGAAAATCCCGTTTCACTAAATTATATTGTTACTTTCAAGTACAGCGCGCTGTTAATGGAGAAAGTATTGACTGGATCAATGGTACCGGATAGTTACGAATGATATAGAGCCATAGGCCCTTGACGACAACCGTAAGTCGGTCGGTATGATCACGTACTAGGTTACTACTGCACGACTAAAACTGATACATTTAGCTGCCGTATTCGCCACGATAATGTGCTAATTGGAACCCCCCCAATTCTCAGAAATCGGGGTGGCATGCCGTCCTGGTTTCAGCGTTCGTCACACCAAATATTGTACGACATTTTGACGGCAGTATTATGTATAAATCAATTAATAAACTTGTTACATGCTGCTTTTATCGTTTGACGTCACTCACGCCTATATGGCCACTATAGGGATCTTCATATTGTAGCCATTCGCTAGTACTCCTACAATAGCGCCAATTGTGTCACAATGATTGAGTTTTCACCCGCGGTGCCTCTCAATATTGCATTTAACGGCTGGATGCACCGAAGGCATTTTCCTTGTAAAGGTTTTGGGGAGCTGTACATTATTTCTGAAGACATTATGGATGATGGTGGGAATGTCGTTACGGAAGTTTGCAACACATGTCAAGTTAATTTGAATGGCATTATCATGAATTCGATTGAGCCACTTGATACTAGTTTTTTTTTATTTAGCTGATATGATCTCCAGTTAGTAGTTTTAACTCTTATCATGCTGAACCAAATGTGGTGATTTGCCCTCGGCCACTAGCTGAGCCGAATGTAGACATTTTAGTAAATGAAGCAGTTTCTTCATTTTATACCGATATAGCCCCACACCAACATGTACAAGCGCTGTAATTATTGTGCACGTCATGTTCATTCAACGTACGAACAATCCTATTAAGTGGCGCTATGCCAATTTTAAGTAACTTCCTTTCAAAGGGGGTGGAAAACATCCTTCTTCATTGTATATATTTTGTCACATGAAATATCTATATACATCATGATATATACATCATGATATATACATCATTGGAAAGCTAATACAATTATCATCAGCGATGACACTATCTCAGTAACCTCACAAATCAACTTAACTCTTTATCATGCTGAACCAAACGTGGTGATTTTCCCTGCACAGCCACTGAATCAAATGTAGACATTTAAGTAAATGAAGCAGTTTCTTCTTTTTATACCGATATAGTCCACATCAGTCCACATCAACATGCAAAGTGCTGTAATTATTGTGTACAACATGTTCATTCAACGTATAGACCATCATATTAAGTAGCGCTATACAAATTTTCCTTAAAATTTATAATTTCCGGGAGGCCTGGCTAGACAACTGTCCAATTGATGGCCGATATGCTCGACATCCACGTCCGGTGGATTTTCCAACGGCGGCCCATATTCTCGACATCCGCGTGATAAGACATGAGAAGAGTTAAAATGTGACCTACTCAAAACCCAGGAGCAGTGTATGTTCAACCCCACCAGAACTAGAGGATGACGTACTAAGTATATCGTAGAGCTCCTCCTCCAAGCACTGTGCTTTAGACACACTCTACCTGGTTGAGGCTGCATTGCTATATAATCGTAGCACCTTATACGCTCCGATTTAAACCCCTACATTTCTATGCAAACTTTCTGGTGGAATGTGAATAGGGGAGGTGTTCATGTAGGACCACCTATGACATACTGGTTAACTTTAACGCGCAAATATATGTCTGCAATATTACAGCAAACTTCACCACATCCACGGTTAGGCCAACCCCGATTTGCATCATAATTTTCACAAGTATAATGATAATAACGATGTAACTTATATAGCGCCGAAATCCAGACCACATATTACTCCTCCAGCCGCTTTAACAATTATTACCCCAGTCATTGGTGGACTCTTCCGACCTGCACAACTGTAGGTACAGAAGGCAGCAGCTAAATCAGCGCCAAATTGGCATAGCTTCACCTTGCAGGTTTCTAATTAAACAGATGGGTGATGTGTGAAGTGAAGCAAGTGAGATACAGTGCCTTGCACATGCCAAAATGACCGGCAGCAGCGCTGGGATTCGAACCCGCGATCTCACAATCACCTGTTACCGCTGGGTCAATATGTCATAGGTACGAACACCGCTTCTTATGTAATTCCACCATACAGCAGTGTGTAATTTTAAGGGTTTTGGCGAGGTTGTCCTGCGTACCAAAATTTTATATTGGGTAGTCCTTCGGTACTTTTGGTTGTCCTTCGTGAGCAGAAATACTAAAATTAACAACTAGACAATCATACCAGAATGCCAACACTCAAGAACATGCGCAAGTACTACAAAACACGAAGGACAAGTAAACCATGTAGAAATATACATTTTTTTAATTTTAAAAGTTACTTTCTCAAATAAATATTCCTGACAATTTGGTAGTCCGAAGGACAACCTAATTTATATTTTTTCCAAATTTGGGCAGTCCTTCCAGACTTCTGGTAGTCTCGGGCAACGGGACGACCCCTAAAATTACACGCTGTATAGTAATTCCCAAAACTTTTTGGCACTCTTTCTCCCGCACACTAGCTCCTGGTCTATTTGTTGTTGCTGGATCGTTCCAAAATTTTTCGGATCAACTTCTATTTTGCAACCACATCCTCTCCGAACACGCACAGGATATGTTCTACGTTTATCTCGAGTTCCTATAACCTGCCGATGCGAAAGCAAACATGTCCCCCGACTTGACACCGGCGGGAAAGAGCCGGAGAAATTGCAGAACAACTTTCTATCTGGATTTGGATGGCGGAATCGGGTGCCACTTAACGGGGTCCTCGTCGGCTGGTAAACGACGCACTCAAAAAGCTTTTAATATTGTTTGCAGACACCAGTAGGCTGTCACTGAGCGGGTGATAGATGGCCACGTGCTGCCGCGCTTAGACGTCAGCTAGTGGTATTATGCCCCCTGATTCTTAAGACAACATACACTCGGCCTAATTACAATCGGTTAGGCGGGCTAATTTATGTTAATGACCCGGGAATACTTAAGATCGGTGCGACTGTGTGAGTGTACGCAGCTCTGGGTACAAGCTGCGGAGGAGCTAGGTGGCCACGTCAATTGAAACTATTGATAGTTCAAATGTATACTTAATAATAAGGTGAGGAGGAAATATCGCAGACATATAATACACACTGTACCTAGCTGCCAGGAATAAGAGAACTATATATAGCCTGTCAAGAATTTATTAATTTATAGCCCAGGCACATTATGTGGCGTACATGATGGTGTGATGACTAGTTAATAATTACTAAAAGAAATTGTTCAGTTTTGTAAATCATTTTACTCTTAAAAGCAGTCAATTACTACTTCCGTGAATGCAGTCTGTCAAAACGTGTCCAGGTTATTTCAAGAGGCTAAAAGTGTCTGAAATCACGTTGATGACTCGCAGAAACAAGCACTCCACACAAGGCTGCAAATTCTGTGCAAATATTGGAGTGTATTCCTCCAGAAAAATAAAGGGTGATAAGTTAGGTTAAAAGAGTTTTTTCAAACAACTGTTCAACTTGAATTATTTGCAGCTTGTCACCGAGAAAAATTGTAACTAGCTGCATCTATTAGAGTAACATACTGTAGGTCTACTACATAGTACATCCAACTTTTGTGTTACTCGACATCATTGAAGCTAAAATTGAGGTGCAAATTGTTGTATTTTCTAGACTTTAATTTAAATAGGTCTGTATATATTAACTTTATTTCAAGAAAATTGCTTTAAGTTACAAAGCAAAACATGTATTATACATTGTCTTGTCTCCCACGACTACTTGTACTTCAAATACAGCCTGGTATGGCTTGTAAATAGGTTATCCCCCCAAAAGTTAGTATGTAGGTTTACCCCAATGCATACAAGACTTATGTTTGCAGGTGGAGTCAAAGGTCATCTGCAGGTCAATGGAGGTCAAACACTGAAAACATTGATGCGTGCCTTAAAAATTACACGGTATATCAAAACGTAAAAATATGAAGTTCATACTCAACATGGTGATAGACATCGATCCCATCAAGAGAAAACCCCCCAAATATTTTTTTAATGATTAGTCTTCTTTTTTGTCAATCTTTAATAATGACTTTCTTATTTACCAACAAACGCCTACTTTTGGGGTGACGGGTAACAAGTATATGGTGCACCACGGCAGATCAGGTATTATGTCAGCATTCTTCATTTTGAAATAGGGGAGATTTTCATCTAAAATATATCACAATAAATCGAGTGCTTGGGATTCGATAGTATTAAGTACATATTTGTAGTTTTGAGATAAATGGACTTAAAGATTCACAGTTTTAAATAAAAGTTTGTGGTTTCATTTTGGCACATACAATAGTCTCAATATACTAGACAGACTAAACATTCTACATTATTATCTACTTCTATTTTATTCACATTCGGCTTAAATAAGTGTTACTTAGTGCAAATATCAGCAGTTAACATGTTTGTGCTCCAAACCCTCTGACTATATGTTAGGCAAATATGTGCCCTAAGATTGTGTACTGTTCAGTTGTGGTAAACGCAGTTAGCACATTTGTCCACCAAAATACTCTGATAAAGTGGCTGCATATGTGAGCCAACGCAGCTAACCAGGTATTATGTCGGGCCTGGTGGTTCTGTGTCTTTCGGTGGTTTTGAAATGACTACAGTCTTAGCTTTATTTTGATACCTAAATCATATAATTGTGATAATTGGATGGT
>JAODAI010008915.1:0-13023 GCA_027575025.1 Scotoplanes globosa | reverse complement strand
CAATGCAGCAGCACATTGGAGTCCTGTGGTGGCTGTAGATACGGTGGGAAGCAGTAGCCTCCACTCTTAGGGCCACTGATTTCCTTATCGATTTTTTTTGTGGTAGGGATCGAAAATTATGTGATGTTCCACAATTATCATTTTTTTATAATCTTTTTTTAAAGAGATTTGGGGGGAGGGAATTTTTTAGACCTATAATGTGATGTCAGATTTATCATAATGGAACCAACTGTAAATGTACGCAACTTCCACTCGGCAACGTGTATATGTTGCTACATCAATAACAAACGTAAGTTAATCTTGAGTTTATATGCAGTATACATTGTAGTGTTCTAAAAAATCTGTGAATTTCAGCAAATTAATACAAATTCCACGATCACAGAAAATCAGTGGCCCTACACTCTCACAAGGTTAATATTTATCACCTAACATTAAAGGCTAATATTTATCACCCAATATTCAAGGCTAATATTTCTCGCCTGACAGACAAGCCTACACTCTCACCGGACATTCAAGGCTAGCCTAATATTTCTCGCTTGACATTCAGAAAGACAATAACGGCACATCGGCTAATTTTTATCACCATTCAAGGCTAATATTTACCGCCCGACATACAAGGCTAGTACCACAACTGCTTCAAAAACAAAATTTACGAAGATCTAAGTTTCCCACAACACAAGACCAAAACTTCACCTCAACCAACCCATTATTCAAAAATGCCACAAAAGAGGGGATCACTACCCTACCCTTAGACCCTTCCAAAGCGGGTGCTCTGTTGCGGGTGCTCTGCCGTCCTGAATCTCAACTATCTTTGCGCGTCGCTTCACTGCACTGTCTTCCTGGGTCGGTGACCGTAACGTTCATCAATCTTCTGGTGGCCTCTCATGTGAGCCCGATAGCTATCCTTCCGGACAAACGACTCTCCGCAGACATCACAACCGTGGCTCTGCAGATGTTTGAAATGACTTTTAATATGGCGCCGCCGATTTGTTGAGTAAGTGAACGTTTTGTCGCAGAAATTACATTGGTAGCGATCCCTGTGATTCACATGATCTCGTCTGTGAATGGCCAACTCTGCCCGGGACTTCAAATTATGTAGACAGTACTGGCACTGAAATACTGTTTGTGTCTGCTGTTGGTCAATATCGGCAGAATCAAAATTACGATCACACTGCGGGTCCTGTAAGGAACTAGTCTCCCCGAACGATAGAACCACCACAGGCCCTATACAAAAACGAAAACAGAAGAAACGTATGTTGACCTTCGATCCATCGATCCAGAATTTCAAACAAAAAAGACAGGCCAAGTAAAAATATGATTTGTCACCTTTGTGGTTCGAAGCATCACAGCAATGATAGAATCTAGTTGTCCTATTAGATATTAAAGGTAGCTAGTTAGATCCATCTTCAAATTATTGTATTATTGTCAATGTTAATCAATGGACAGAATAATCGAACTCGCACAACTTAGATGAGATACTTTGTTATAATCTTGATTCGCAAACTGTGTGCCATCACTTAAATACTTTGGCTGAAAATATTATATATATTACGAAAATAACACAATTTTAAATGCACAAAACATAATTTAAAATGACATGGTATGAGGATTTATAATCAGAGACCCCAATGGCCCCTATGGCCCCTCCATGTATAAATACTGTAGCAGGTAACCTCCACGTTTAAGGAGTGTCCGCATGAAACTCAAAAATGTGCTATTTTCACTTTTACTTTAAAATATACGACTACACAGTAGATCTAGCTTAAATAGTCTAAGTCCTTGGTAGACTGGCAGTTTACAGGTCTAAGGTAAATCAATATACAACTACAATTCACAAAAGAAATTACTAATGTGAGCACACCTGCCCTAAAAGTACAGCAAAATAAGGAAATATGTTCACTGATAAATTATACAGCGAGATAAAACATAACAGACACTATATACAGGGGTAACAATTAGGCTCAAAACAATACCGGCCACAGAGACAGTTAGTTGAAATGATACTGGCCCTGGCCCAATTTTTACTGCATATTTTTGCTACTATAACATACAGTGAGTCCTGAATGTTATTGAAACAACAATACAATGTTTTATTCACCTTAAAGATGCCTACCAATCCTGCACAACAGTCTCCATTATAACATGTACAGTACAATGATAAACTAAAAGGTTTCTTGATTAATATAAATTTCAACAAAAAAAATATCGTCCGTCGTCGGGCCCGAGGGATTTAATGGTCGCCGCGGGGAAACGGGCGACTGCTAATTTTTACCTGCTATACAACAGGGCTTAAAATCTTTTTCAAAAGGGCATCGGTGCATTGAAGTTGTACTATTACAGATTTGAGGGACACAAAAAAACAGGCAGAGTCTCGCCTTAAGCACCACGGCGCAAACTCAAAAATGAATGAAATATGTAGGGGCACCGACGCCGGCCCGTCTGTTATTTCAATCCCTGACTATATTATCAAATTGTCGCATTGGGTATTGACAAAGTAATCGATTAGGCTTACAGTGCTACAGAATATTTTGTGGGGTTGGTGAGATGAGGTTATCTATGACTAGACTATTTGTTGTCTAATATACAGTACAGCTTCTAATATGCAGTACAACTTTGTCAAAACACTGCATGATTGCGCTCGACCCCAAACAGATTAGTACAATGGTTGTGGTACAGTCAGTAGATGGTTTGTTTGTATTGTAAATCTAGAATTGACAATTACTGCAGAAACTACAGAAATTAACTAACAGCCCAGTTTCTTTCAGAGAGAAATGACACAGACAAGAAAATAGACAAATACACAACAAAATCATCCGGATTTGCATTACTGCGATTATATTTTATTTAATTCTGGTGAAAAAACATTGTACTGTATTTATAATATCATTAAGATATCACTGATTCGACCGAAGGTGGATGGAAAAGTTCACCCTCGACCTCTCAATCATCCTTGAACTCTTGAACTAAGTCCAACTGCACCCTCTTTCTATGTACCTAGTAGAAATATCAGATTCGGTCAAGGGTGGAATGAGAATGTCAATCTCTTCAAAAACATGTTACAAACTATGGGTATCGACATGACTAGAACCATGCAAACTATAGGGTATAAATCTCGACCCAACAATAGACCGTTTTTCGTTGTGGTTTGAAAGCAAAGATTATGTCGGAACTTGGGCCTATTGTCATATTAATTATTTAACGACCGTATAATCGATCTAATTTTGGCCAATGAAGTGAATTATTTAGTGTTCACCGTATATTTCTTGCAGGACATAAATTACCGCTGCACCCTACCAAAGATGCGCAACATGAACTTTTTACAATTGAGTTAGTTACAGGACACGGTTACAGGGTTCAATTTATTAACATCTTAAGCAGAAACTACAGTTTTATTATTTTTATACAAAATTATTTGAGCTATAAACACTTAAAAAGTACAAAGACATGTTTAGACTTTACTGACATTATTAACAGTGGAGTGGGCCTACATGATTATTTCAAAACAACTAAGACAAAACTATTGTAACATGGTGGGGCATCTCATTGGCTCCCTCTAGCCTAGATAATAAACAGTAGCCTAGGTTGATAAACAGAATGGTCTTGAAGCCTCCAAGGCAAGAAGACTGTGAATTTATGCAACAAAGTAGAAGTGTGCTTCATATGTAAATCGGCAACTAATTTTATTCCACTTCAAATGGGACACAAATATTCATCAATGAATGTATTGCTCTTGACAACGTTGCATTGAACTGTTGTCAGCTACGAGGCTCAAAATAGGAACATGATACAAGGGGTACAACTGGGTGGGTGGGTGGAGAAAAACCCATATAAATTTGAATAAACCACGATGACAAACCATGGACCAATAGGTCATTGGACACAATTAGTAGCTATGCTAATTGGCATACATGTGTTACACTATTGACGTAATTTGTACAGCATTAAATACAAATTTACCTTGTGACACCTATATTCTCTCTACACTTCAAGGAACACAGTGGTCTGATTTGTATCGCTTTTTTCGGGGGGGGGGGGGCAAAAGATAGCAAGTTGATAACTATATTCTACATAGAAATTGTGCCAAGACTTGACGTCGTTTGCTGTCCACGGATTTTCTGCACCTTTATACTAATTTATCACAGATTAAACTGCTACATGTAGGTTTTGGTTTCATAGTAGAATAAAGTATACTGTACATGCGAGTACTAGCAGTCGCACAACACAAGTAAACTTATTTTAGAAGGAGCCCCGTCGGATATCTTGTCAGCATCCATCCGTATGGTAGGGGCCTATGATTTGGGTCAATCTGGTCGGACTTATGTCTATTTTGAGCCTCGCATTGAGTATGCCTACTGCACTATAAAACAATCATCTCAGTATCTTCGTTGACTTCAAAACAATGTGAGAAGTTGCTATTATAGTTAGTGATTCGGTTCCTAATTATTATGTACAGCACTATTCTAGATGAGCTCTACCCAGCCGATTATTTTGCAAGCTAAGTCTGGGCATCTAACCTGCAGATAAATTTCCTCTATTTCCGTGTTTGTGCTACTGAGCATCTCAATTCTTATGGAAACAATTCCGGGTTTCTCCAGTAGAAACGAGAAAGTCGGGTGGATCATGTGAGAGCCAAAGGAGCGGTCTAGGGGAATTGGAAAAATTGTAGTTGTGAAGGGAATGAATGTCTTCAACACTAATAGAAGTACACAAAATTGTTGAGCGTACAGTACACTCGGGGTATGCTAACTTTCATCGTAGTCGACATAATTGCTATTATTAGAAATCCTACCACCTGAATGAAGAACTGCGATAGTTATTTGAAACCTCGCTCGGTCTGTAACTATATAGTCTTGATGATCCATTGAAGCTTCTTACGTTTGTGAGTGCGAGAAGTTTAACTATCGTAGGATGGTTGGATGTGTGGATGCCCTGTGTTCACGGCATGCAAACGCAACATTGACGATCACCAAATAATGAAGAAATGCAGAATGATCTAAACACACCAGTATACTTGCAGATATGTAACATTTGGCGGTTCAGAAGTTTCTGCTGAATATATCACGGAGCAGAACCATAGCATAACTTCATGAAATATTAGGATCGTTTTGATCACGGGTGGGTGGATTCAGGACTATGATTTCCGAAATGTGCGACATTTTTTTTAAAGCAAAAATTGGGGAAGGTGTCTTTGGATTGATTGACTTGACAGAGTGATTGTGTTTAGCGACTCATTTAACAATTTGGGTTTCATAGAGAAGTCTGTGGGACCCTTTTTCTCCTAAGTTGTGAAAGAGTGGATGTTAATAATGCTCCAAATCTCAGGCGCTGAACACCAAGCAAGAAGGAAACATGTCACTCTTAAATCTGACTGATTTATTGCGCTTAACAGCTCGTATCTAACCTTTCGGTTTAATAGCGCTGCGTCATCCTTTTTCCTAGTCGAAGATCAAATGGTTATTGACCATGCTCCAATCTCGTACGCTGAACAACAAGCGAGAGGGCAACATGTACCATTTTTAAAGTCAGTGATTTAAAGTCATGGCACGCGAATAAAGAATTACCGACAGAAAGGCGGATGATTTTATTTACAAACTAGTCAGTCGTGAAGAGGCACATTAAATGGCATGGGTGGGGACAAATTGGGATAAATTGTGATGGAAGCTGGAGCAGAATGATGTTGTAATATAAATGTGACATTGTTAATAATAAACATTGAAAGATTAGGTGAAAAGAGTTAATGAATGAATAAATAAAAGCTGAAAACTGTGACAGAACTCATAGACAACTCAACATGATACAGACTCACTCATTTTATAAATTATAACCACAGCAGATCATTTTTGTGTGTGAGGTTGGTAATTATCTATTGGATTTATAAACTGTAACCAATTGATGTTGGCACAATATTCATTATATAATTATGTCTGCGATGAATTAATTATTTCTGATGTTGGAATAATATAACATAACTATAGGCCTTCAACTAAAGATTTGAAACATTATTAGCACAGTCATATTTAATGATTAGACTCTGACTGGTGGGTGGAATGTTCATAATTTCACATCCTTTACCAAATCTTTAGGCCCTTCAAATCTGCATGTCTTAATACCGTTGATATTTTACTCAAAGCAGACACCGTTAATTGATCCAGTTTCAGGGCAGATTTTTAATAGAATCATTGACAACCTCTTTACTATACATGTATGAATTGAGACAGCGCCTGCCACAGCATTCAGCCAGTAGTTTGACTGTTTGTAACGGCTCAGTTGTAACACTTTGTTTTATTAACGCCGGCCTCAGAATTCACTGTCAATTGATGCCCCGGCAACATGTACCATTTCTAAAGTTTTAGCATGACCCAACGTCCATTGATCTCAAAAAAACATATGGACGCGAGCGAGCCCACAGTTAGTCAGGGGTGGATCACTGGGGTGTTGATAATGATCTAAATTACATGCAGACAAAAATATTTTTTAATTTTGTATATTACAACATATTTGGGGGTAGAAATTGGGATATGTACCAAAGGATATATTATTGGGGATCGCATCGCATTCTGCGATCAATTAAATTGATTTTGATTAGAAAAGAAGAAAAAAAGGCTAATATTTTTTTTAATTGACTGCACACATAATTAATGATGACATTTTGCAGGATTTATAATGGCATTCAGTCAAATTAGTGAGTTATTGAGATCGTTGTGGATATTCGCCGCAAAAAATTCTGTAGCTAAATTGTGTGGCTATTCGCAGAAAAAAATTATGTGCACGTCCGCATACATGATTATAGTGTGGACATATTAATCATGCAGTGCACAGTGAGAGTCAGTGTCCGTGCAGTGAGACGTAACCCTGGTAAGGCTTTTAACCCTTTCCCTTTGACTGCCAGAAGCGTGTTAAAACGTCAAGATCAACCTCCTTTAATATTTCAAAGTTGTTACTTTACCTAAATTGGTGGCGCTAAATTGGTGGCGTTATCGAGAGAACACGTGAATTAAAATGGCAATCTTCAAAATTCATGAAAACATATTTTGCTGCAATAAAAACAGTAGGCCTGTAATATTTTTGAATTCACAAAGTGAAAAGGTTGCTGAAAATGTGGGCCTACATATTTTCCGTCCATCCATCACTTGTTAAGATTTTATAATGCAGTATTCCATTTCACTCTGCCGTTTTGTTAGACTTTCATTAATTTTGTTGTACCGTACTGTATTTCCAAACATTATTGTAGTAGACAAATTTTATTCATGCATGCTATGTATGATACGTACGATACGTAAAGACTAGTATAAGCGCAGTACTTACTGGCAGGGCGGCAGATAATGCATTAATTTATGCCTAGTCACAACTGTTATTGGTGATTCTACCAGCCATCCGTTATTGCAAATACTGTCTTCTGATTGGTTAATACCCAATTTTTTTTTCTGCGAATAGCCACAACGATTTACTACAGAATTTTTTTCGCCGAATAGCCACAACGATTTAAGCTACAGAAAAAAAAATCTGCGAATAGCCACAGCGATTTAGCTACAGAATTTTTTTTATGCGAATAGGCCCACCTATAGATTATAATACCTATAAACATGAATGAAATACAACATTTATCACTTCCTATATACAAAGTTGCTAATCAATTGATTATCCCGCACTAATAGATCCCTTGTGTACAATGCTGTTGCAACCGGTAGCTTTAATCTGGAATTGATGTTGCCAAACAAATCTAAACAATTGTCAACAATTACAAACTTAAGATATTTTATTTTTCAAGGGACTAGAACAACAACCTTACCCTCATCTCCCTCCCAAAAAGCTCAGCACCTATAAATCAACTGGAGTAATTACTTGAAGATTTGACAACGGTTTGAATTTAATTTTGAAAGCTATACTCATATACCAACAATCTAAAATCTAATTCTAAATCAGAGATAATTATGCACCGAATGTTTAGCATATGTATTAGAGTGAAGATTTGCTAATAATTACAAAAAATATTCGCTCTTGGTAATTTTATTTTGCTCTAAAGAGACAGTAGACCTACAGTTGTTTGTAGAAAATTTGTCCATCATACAAGTTGATTTTGTAGGCCTAAATTGCTTTTGTAGGCCCAAAAAGTCAAGACTGTTTATAGTAAGCTCATATCTTAAAGTCAAAAAAAATTATGTATTTTCAAATTCAATTTCACACCCTTCAGAATTTCAATGTACGTTCATTAATTCAATTTTTTCAAACCATTGACAACCATTAATTCACTATAGTTGTCAGATGACTTCTTGTTAATATTAAACATCAGTTGTGAGATACACTAAATAGATCTCAGTTATGAGCGCCGGCACCATCACGCTCCATGGTGCTCCTTAAAAGTGAACACGAGATCAATTTGTTACTCTATTTATTTATTTTTTGGGGGGGGGGATATTTTTTTCTAGAGATAAAACTCATGTACTATGCTAATATTAATCTGAAATCGCAATGTGATATTAATGATATACAATCGTTACATTTTGATCTATTGTATGAGAAATATTTATGCAATAAAAATTGTGTGAAATATTCAGGAGATCGAATTGCTCTCCATAAATCTTCCAGGAGCTTGATTTACAGCTCTCCTGAGATTTTCATACTCCTACATGAAGGTCTGAGGCAGAAGACCTGATAAATTTACAAATACTTGAACTTTCAATCCTCTATCCACTAAATTTGTTTCCTATAAGTTTGATTTGTGAATTATAATAATAATAAATAAATTTGATTTATTAAGCGCCTTACAATGTAAAACAAACTCAAGGCGCTGTAAATGTGTATAATAAACGGCTCATATTTATTAAGCCAGGATTTGGCTTCTCTTATGTTAAATAAACGGCCCATATTTAATATGGCATGGTTATAGACAGTATAACTTGTAAGTATGCAGTTACAACATCTCAGCGGAATACCGGACCTGGTCGAAAAGCGAGGTTTTAGTTTTACGCCGAAACGGGCGTTTCTTACGCCCAACTTTGACATACGTACGTCCAAGTAATTGATCTCGATGTCAACAAAAATATTTCTGCTTCAAAAGTTATCGCTGAATATTCCAAGCACTTGGTCCCAACTAAATCAGATTTTGCATAATTCCCACTAAAAATTCAGTCAATATACTTTTAGCAACTATAAAATAGTTAAAAGTTATTACAATTTTATAATTATTTCCACCAAAATGCTACGTTTTCGCAGGTCTTATTGAGAATATATTTCAACCTTTACATATACACCTGTTGCGCGAATTATCGGTCGAAGTAATTTTAATCTGAGACAAACGAATAAAGTCATACTAAATTGCCATTGAACAATTCTCATTCTGATTGTCTTAAAAAATATTGGGCTATAGTGACGATAGTTGCAATATGTCCGGCTGCCTCCTACTTAGTATGTTGAAATGTTCACTCGATCTAAACAGACGTAACACTATCGGCAAAGCAGCCAACAATATCATGGCTATTGGTACGGCAAACTCTCCCACACACCTATGCTGTTATCAAAAACAACAACATGACTGTCTGCACAGTGTAAGTTGGTACTGTATTAGGCTAGGCAGCCTAGCCTAGTGCTCAATGAGTATTCCAGGTTTAGATGTTAGAAAGTTTTCCTTCTCACAGATGGTTGTCGATGAGTGGAATGGCTTGATTAAAGTCGTTAGTTCGTGTAGATAGTGTCAATACCTTTGAGAATGGTCTTGATACATATGTTTGTGACTTTGGACATATTTATGAGGCCGACTGGATGAAGGTATTATGAGGACTATGTCCTTGCTGATCCTTTCATACTCAACTTAACTTAACTTACATTTGAAAGCTAAATTTCACTAAATACATCTGAACTTTGACTTCCAACATGTTATCCTTTTGTGGTGGATATAGTCACAATTATGATCACAAGTTTTGTTGAGGATTATAATTATCGGGACGGCCTCGTGGTTAGGACGTCCGACCTGGGACTGTGAAGACCCCGATTTGAATACCAACGCTGGATGTTGGTCATCTTGGCATGTGCCCTTGAGAAAGACACTTTAATTCCATTACCCAGGTTTATTTGGGTAAATGTGCACATAATTATGGGCAAATATTCAGAAGGTGACTTAGCAATTCGCCTTCCAGCCCAGATGTATGACTTATCATAGATCTAGCTAATCTTACAGTAACCAGTAACGATTCAGAGCATGTCGAAGATGAGACTCCACATGTTTGTTGTTGTTTGTAGCATAATTTATTGATATATTGTGGTATTAATTGATTCTTTTTGATGATAGATACTACATGATGAGGTAATTGTCCCAGTTAATGATGATTCCTCCTCGGATGAAGACGTCGCATCCGTTGATTCAGATTACGACTCTGCACGTCAAGTTGGAATGGACGATGGAGTAACGGCAGAGGTGGAAGGCGAGTTGCCTGAAGATCTTGCTCAACCAGAATTTGAGGGTCTCTGGAACAAGGCTCACAAACCGGTTAAAGTAAGTCGCAGTTACTGAGCCAATAGTTTAGTAATCCAGTTGTTCATTCGGTCAACTTTACTACTAGTGTTTCATCGTACCTGTAGTTTGTATGGGACTGACCGGTTAGCTCAGCTGATAGAGCATTGGACTTATGACCAGTGGTGTACAGTAGCTACGTCTGCACTCCCGATTTCCGCCACCACCCTGGGAGTTCCGCCCGGCACTATTTTTGGTTCCTTGCTTCAGCAAGATAATCTATGCAGTCAACTCATCGCATGTGTGTGCGCATGTGCGTGTGTCTGCGGCGTGACGCTTCTTGAGAACACTGTATCTCAAGAACCGACACTCGGATTGAAAAAAATCTTCGCACCTGAGTCGACCATTTTGCAAAGGTGTGCCCTGTTGTTTTGCTTAGAGGTACGTATGGCCCCTAGGGGCCAAAAAACTATTTTCTTTGGAGAGCAATAACTCCATGATTGCTGATCCCACCGTTCTATAAATTTGGGTCATGGTAGACCAGTGGGGCTTGACGTTTCGTAAAAAAAACTTATTCTGCGCAAGTTCAAGGTCACTCAAAGTGATAAAACTTGGACGAAGCATTTTCAGGGGCCGGGACGTCGAGAAATGTGATCGTCTGCCCGAGACGCATCGGGTGATATTTTTTCGGGGCATTTCAGGCACGTTTGGTGACCTTGGACTTTTGTTGACCTTTGGGATCGGAAGGTCGTATTGACTTGCCGTTTGTTTTGGGGGGAATCGGCACGTCGATCTGCATATGGTTCATTAATCCAAAAGGTTGAAATATCAAAGGGCACTTTGTAAAGCAGCAAACTGTAACAAATGCTTAGTCTAAGAGTTACGAGCCAAAAACGTAGCTATTGGCATTTTGGTGATATTTTAGTAGAGCTCCGTACGCTGAGTGGTGCCGTCTTTTTTTGTTGAAATCGGACATCCGGATCTCGAGTTATGGGGGCGTCGACCGTCTATTCTTCGGGGAGCGATAACTCCATGATAGTTCATCCCATGGTGGTTATGAGTTTGGGTGCATGGTAGACCAGTGGGAGTGTGACGTTTCGTTATCTTGATGATCTGGGATGTCAAGAAAAATGTGACCCTTCCAAGTCCCGCTACCTTTCACCACTACCTCTTCTGAGCGCCAGCTACCTTTTCTAATATTGCGGTTATATGACAATGACTTTTCAATTATTATTTTTTCTAGTAAACATGCTCTAATCAATTTATAGAGTAAAGGAGGGTTATAACTTAATATGTTGAACACTTTTACCATTATTATGATACCAAAAACAATTATGTATGGTGAACGATGGTCAAGTTATGCATTATTATCTACGAGCCTCAACATCGGACTGTTAGTTCCATTGTCTAACTATAATATCATAGGTCGAAAATTTAGTGATACGCCGATTGCAACCGGTTTGAAGTTGGCAGGGGGTGAACCGAATGTACAAAATGGGACAAATAAAGTCTATGTACGCAAGTCACATTTAAGGGTAAGTGATGGTGCATTTATGCGACCAAGGCATTTTGAGGGTTAATCTGTGGCCCTATATAGTAACTTATTTTAAATTAACCTCTCTACTTTTAACCTTGAACTCTGTAGGTGGCCAAAGACGATGAAGTCACCTACACCTTGAATTACCCCAGCAAGATGGAGAGGGAGATGATGGCCAATGCTTTAGACAAGCACAGGGCAGGCATTGTTCGCAAGCAGGTGGCAGCCGGTAGAGAGTTCAAAGGTCAAGCCTTTGTCAGCAAGCCCAGCGTCATACACTTTAAGGTAAAATATTCATTTTGAAAGTCACTCGAAGATGACGTAATACAAATCAAACAATGAGACAGTATTTTAAATGATCCTTTGAGTGTGAACATGAACAAATTATGAAAGTATATTCTTGAGCATTTTTCCAACTGTAATTCAAACTGCTAATTTATAACGCCATTTTTCTCAAAATGAACGTCTGGTAAAAATGGACATGATTGATATTTAGAAATTTTGATAACTCAAGAGAAGAACATCTTACCCTCTTGATTTTCTCCCATTGTAAATGTACCAGTGTAAATGTAATATACAGGGTAGCTAGACTGAAAACGATCGCAATTCATGACTTTCTGTCAATATCCCTGGTTTGATAGGGTGGTTCACAAATGGTCCATTCCATGAGAAGTTACCCTGAGGTGAAATGTTAGTATGGAATACCATAAAGTTTGATGTATACCTTGAATGTACATGAATTGAATTTATAGAAAATGAAAAAAAAACTTTAAGTCGAGTGAAGTCACTTTTTATTCAATTTATTTACTTTTTTCAAATTTTGAAAGAATACATGTAAAAAGTCATATAAAATATAAATAAGAGCAGTGGGAATAATTGTTTTGTTCTATTTGTACTTACTATGTTCCACTTCTATCATTTAATTATGATTTTCATATATGTGAGGCGACGCGACTAACCAGGTATTATGTCGGGGATTTTCATTTTGAGACAAAGACATATTTAACCAAATTTGTTCATTTATTGTCAAAATATTATT
>JAODAI010008914.1:0-19348 GCA_027575025.1 Scotoplanes globosa | reverse complement strand
AATGCAGAAGTACAAATATAGCTAAGTATATATAATATAACTATAGGAATATCATCGATTTGTCACTCGTTCCGGTTGCCGCGTGATAATTTCAAGATACACGTCTTTAATGCTTTCATTTCAAAGCACGATATTGAATTGAAGTAAGTATATTTACCTGCAGTCCACGGGGTCCCTTTGCTCCATTGTCTCCCTGGCGACCATCGGCTCCCTAAGAATGGGCAAAGAAATAGAGCGGTGGTTAGTGACAAAACTTGAAATGCTGCAGAGTACCTAGTTAGGCATATCACCTGCACATGTGTATTGTATTTCTCTAACTCAAATTGTGTACCTAGTTAGGCATATCACCTGCACATGTGTATTGTATTTCTCTAACTCAAATTGTGTACCTAGTTAGAAATATCATATGCACATGTGTATTGTATTTCCATAACTCCAATTGTGTACCTAGTTAGAAATATCATATGCACATGTGTATTGTATTTCTCTAACTCAATTGTGTACCTAGTTAATTTCTATAACGCAATCTGGATGGGCCATCAACAGGATTGATTGATCAATAGATTCTTGGCCCTTTTTCTCAACAATGGGGGAGATTCATCTTTACAGCCCGACCCTGGGAGAACACTGGTTTACCAGTGACAGGGTTCCTGGTTATGAAGGACATAATAAACAAACAACTGTCCGCTACCGAAAGACTTTGATACACCAGTTAGAGACACTGGTGGTATACAGTCATCACACCGGCTTCGAACCTGTGAACCTTCGACCACAAGTCCAACGCTCTATCCACTGAGCTAACCGCTCATCGCTGGAACACACTCCTCGTACAGTACGTGTCCAGACAACTGTAATCCTCCTTTCGGGCTATCATCATTGCCTAGAATTAGTCCTACATCACCTTTCAACATTTTTTCTGCCTTATTATTTTAAATTATTTATCTTATCTGCTCAACACTTATCCCATCAGCTTGATCGTTTCTTGTTTAAGGAAATTAAATTATCTATTTTCAACCCAAAATGCAAGAGAAAGTAAATAAAGATGACTTACGGGGGCTCCGGCGGCTCCTGGGTTTCCACTGAATCCAACATGTCCCTTGGTACCCTGAGAGAAACATAGGAAGCAAACGAGAGAAAGACGTAATAATAGACAATCATTTATAATTATCAACGTTCAGAATCATTTAATCATTTCCGTATGAACCTCGTGAACCGTTTCCTGCTACGTCAACCGAGCGATAACCGACCGCTACGTCTTGATACGTCTTTCGAGGCTTTACTGTGTTCATCCTTGCACTTTGTAAAACAAATTTCACGTCAATTCAAACGGGAGGGTCAAACCGAGTAGGCAGAATAGGAGCAAAGAGGAAACAGCAGGGAGAGGATCAACTGTAATTAACATGAATTAAATAAGTCATCGCAGTTGTGCCATATATAGCTATAATGCACAATTAGTATGCCCTCAAAAGTTATGATTGATTGATCAATCGGTTTGGATCTACAGTCTCTCATTTAACACATTGGTGCTATTGGTGGGTATATCGTGCTAATATTGCTAGATTTTTGATCCGTATTATTAATACAATTCTTGCCACAATACGTTTGGGTACACCCCCACCTCTTAGACTTGGCACTAGCTACCGTTACCGTTGTGGAGAACGACACTCCCGAGATTCCAGGACATAACACTGTACATGGTCTTTTTTACTGCCACAAATATTATTCTGGGGACACTTGTATGAATTCACAGTATATATCCTTGTCAGACAAGACTGCCCGTGGTCAAATAAAATTCTGGCAAGATGTGTTTTAACAAAGCAGTCTTCACCGAACCATCACACTTCACTTTCATCAATTATGTCATTTCGTTAATAAGCATCATCAAGCTTTAGCCCGTTAACTTTTAAACAGTAACTGTTGAGGTCCTCAATTCCTTTTGAGAACCTACAATATGGTGCGGACCCCACATAGGGTCACGACCCCCCCCACTTCAGACCTACCTAGATCGCACGATAAACCTAAGGTTTGTGGATTTGTATCCGATCTACGACCGATCTTAACCGAGTTACGACAATCACGATGTATGATTTTAATGACGACAAAATAACCACAGGCTTAGGAAATGTATGTGAATACTTACAGAAGGTCCGGATGGTCCTTGGTCTCCACGGGCACCAGATGGGCCGCTGACTCCCTGTATGAAAATAAAACAATAAAATGTAGGTCAAATCGGAAGAGGCATACGATGTTACATAATAAAGATGACAGATTGGCATTCTATTAATACACAACGGTTCCCTTTATGTCAATCCGACTAGATTGATTTCACCACGACTGGACATACTAGGCAAATTACCACGGCAACTCTCAACAAGACACCGCCAATATCCAACGCAACATCTACTGATTACTAACCGGCCTCTCTGTATATTTAATATACATTCCATTTACCACGATCCGATGAGCACCGTTGTGTTGAAATATTCTGTGAAAAGTAGGCCTGTCCCCTTCGTATCACAAGCCATCATCTACCAGTGCTGTCACGTTTTCTGAATCAACGTTTTCTGAATCGAGTCACTAAATTTCACAATGGGACGACTCTCGAGTCAAATAAATTTGGAATATATTTGAAAATAACACACTTTAGTCACTAAAATTGTGTAAATGACCATAGACTTCAGATCAACGACTTGTTACAACTCTGCCATCGATATCAATTTCACTCTAAATTGAGCCCTAGACAATTTTTACCTATCCAGAGACGATCGATTGCCCATTCAAATTTCAAACGTAAACAAATTCAACTTACGGCTGTTCCGATTGAACCACTCTCGCCATCGGAACCAGATGGTCCCTGAGGTCCGGCGGATCCAACGTTCCCATCTCGTCCGGTGTCACCACGTTGTCCTGGGTTTCCCTGCGCAAGAGAAGAAAGGGCGAAGAAGAGAAAAATATTAGGGGAGCGAAAATTGATCAATTTACATTAGGGGAGAGAGCGAAAATTGATTGATTTCATCACAGTTGGTGGGTTACGTTACCTTTGATTCTTATATAAATTAACATTAGCATACATGTGCTGCAGTAGTACATGTGACCCATTCTATCAAAACTGTGAAGAAAAAAAATATAAATTGAGTTGAGATTGCCTTCAGTGGCTACAGTTTATGACCTTTAAAATCCAGGGTCTAAATCCAAGTTAGTCAATAAAAATCCAAATATCACTCATTTTTTTACAAGACGTTCATTTCAGAAAAAAGTACAGCTTTATAATTGTTTTATGTCCAAACTTAATAATCAAAACCAAAACAGTAATGACTGTGTATTTGTCATAATAACAAAAAATGTTCAACTTTGGATCACTGTTTTACATTTGAGTAAAATTTGATTGTGCGATATATCGGTGGTTTTCGTAGAATGGATCACACAGAGTGTACGGCTAAAATGGCGTATACATCCACAAGTGCGTGGTCTGCACAGGATTCTAGTTACCCCACCAAATAATATCTCAATTATTGAAATAACAATATTGACAACAACAGCGGCGACTCATTCCAGGGCATACATTATCCCGCCATGGTCCGCAGCAACTATTCTTACATCAAGACCAACACCGCCGTCTGTATTTACACAATGTAGTCTGCCGTATTACAATTGCTGCTTGATTCGGTCAATGGCTTACTGGTTTAACAATGATGTCCACTGCCGTATGGTCCGAAAAGAGGAGCAATGGCTTGATTTGCAGTCCACACTCCAATCTCCGGTTCTGGACGACGTGGGAGATGGCAACGATCATCATCATCATCATCGGTCCAATTTTGATCCGGTTTTGTCCCCGAAGTTCGGAGGTGGCCGGAATCACCTTACTCTTGCGGCAATCGGCCTTACACCGTCCCGCCATCTCAACGACGTACCAACGATTAATGTACAGGTCTTTGTCTGTCTAAGTCTTTGGTACGATCCACTGAGCGACTGGTTTTCCTGGCCCTTTTCAACGCAGAGGTTACCATGAGCCACACTGGTATACCACTGGTGTACTGGCCAGTTAGAGTCACTGGAATATAATCGTCATCAAGCTCCTGACCTTGCGATCACAAGACCAACACCATGCGGTCAAGAGTCTGCTGCACTCTATGCACATTGCTATTAACCCCCGATCAGATCCCGGTTTTGAACCCCAAAGCCCACAGATCGAGGAGCCCGGGCGGAGCCCGGGTGTTACAATAGGGTTAGTTAGAAAGCAGAGAGAGAGACGGTTGTTTTGCCCGGAACTACTTACAAGAGCACCGATGCGACCACCAAGTCCGGCTGCACCAACATCACCATCGTCTCCACGGTAACCCTGTTCACCGCTAACTCCTGTGGCTCCTGTGGCGCCATCACGTCCCTGAAGGTGACAAAAACAAAAGAAAAAGAGTCCATCAAACGTGAAAAGTAAAAGGGGCAAAAGCAAAGCACGATCCATAAGTAAATTATATTATACAAACAGTGAATTGATTTTGTGCGAATGCAGTGGTTAAGGAAGGTGCCAAAAATCGACAATCCATTCAACGAAGTCACGCCAACTTGAATATGGCGTTTAGGCCCCCAAGTAAGCGATATGTGTGCCCTATTTTTTTGGGGGGGGGTGGATGAAGACACTCTGCAATTGTGCTGCATGTGTGTATGAATAAATTATTTATAGGTAGTAAGTTCACTTGGTGACGGTCAGTGACGGTCAATGTCCAGCAATTATTAGTCCACCGTGATCGTGGAATACTTTGGCACTTGGTGCATTTTCACATCATGCAATACGGATTCTGAGATTGCAAAAACACTAATTAGGGAAATTTAATCCCCTAGATGTTCTCTTGAAAGGGGGCAGGAGAAGTCCTCTAATATACCCTTGTCACAATAACATAAGGAGAACTGGTGAAATTCAGTCCTTCGTAAAACACCGTTTATTATAATCCTAATATTACACATAAATTACAACTAACAAAGTCTGTAACACACTGAAACAAAGCAGCATTTTTAGGCACAGTACTTGGAGAAGCAATATATAGAGTAACCAATAAACTTTATTTTGACTCAAATGCAGCCTATTTAGATAACAGTATTACTGCTTCAAGGCGCATATTGACGCGCATCTAAGCGACAAAAGGGCAAATCTACGAAAAATACTTACGGAATCTCCGTCAAATCCACGGCTACCTGGGGCTCCGACAGCTCCGAAGGCTCCAGCAGAACCACCCTCACCATCAGCACCAGAGTCTCCTGATTGGCCATTAGATCCCTAGAAACAAACAAAAACAATCGGCATAGTAACGTAACTATATGGCAACGCAGTAACATAATAATAATATAGCAACATTGTAACAAACACAGTTTGATTATGTGAAGAAGTTCCCCTATGGCTATTCTGTCCAACAACGTCCTATAACAACGTCCTATAAATTGATTGACTTGACGTTGTGGTACGATTTAACGCCTTGGTTTAACAGCGCTATCCTCCTATTATTCTATCCTACTCGGTGATCAATGGACTGTTGTCAATGCCGTTATGCATTTGTCAATTGTAACCCCGGCCCCTGGGCACCCGGAGATAGGCGGGGTTCTAGCCGGGACTTAGCCGGACATGTGCAGAAAAATGTGTCCCCGTTGCGCAAAATATAGCCGGGGTTTAATTGCACTGCCGTTTTTCAGGCGGGATTTTCAGCCGGGATGTGCAGTCTTTTAGCCGGTACTTAGCCGGGACATAGCGGATTTGTTTATTCCAAAACTGTGTACGACGTTCGTGCATATATACAACACACTGCATACATACTACACATTGTGCACAGCACATATATGATGTACATGTATTGTATCCACGGTCATCGTGATTTGTGTCGGTTTAATTTATTCAAAGTCAGTTGAATCTTGGCAGTGACTCAATATAGGCTATTAAAAACTAATAATAATAGCACAGTCCTCTGGACCAATGGATTGTTGGATTACTGGCCGTGCTCCGATCTCGTACACCGAACACCAAACGGAAAGGGTCACGGTTCACAGGATAACAATTAACAGAGCAACCGAGTAACGGTCATCCCAAAGGGCAGCCAAACCAGTACACTTGGGTTGCTCGGCACACACCTAAGAATTTCGGGGGATTGAAACGTTGGTCGTCCTACAGGGCAATTGTGAAATATGAATGATAAAATTGTTTATCCACGCAGAAGACAATTGACAACGATTACTACAATAGAATTGACGACGATTACTACAATAGAATTGACAACGATTACTACAATAGAATTGACAACGATTACTACAATCGAATTGACAATTGACAACGATTACTACAATAGAATTGACAACGATTACTACAATAGAATTGACAATTGACAACGATTACTACAATATAATTGACAACGATTACTACAATAGAATTGTACTCACTCTTGATCCTGCAGCTCCAGCAAGACCCATTGGTCCTCTGGGACCACCGTATGCCTAAACGGAAGAAAATGGAATACAAAGTTAAAATGTCATTCGCATTAGATTAGCGGCGGTTGTTTACAGCAGGGGAAGTATAGTATGATGAAAGTTTGCAAATACATGGATCAATTTCTTTGATCAACATCGAATATATTCATTATTGTATTTCTTCATTTTCTTCATTTGAACAACTTACATATAAAACTGAAATGCTGGAAACAGTCAAGCATATACCAGTTGTTAGAATTATTGGCATAATTGACACATTCTTAAACCACTCAAAAATTTAAAAGATGATCATGAAAAGCCTGCCCCGTGAATTCCAGCTACCGTCAATATATGGGGGGGCGTGGTACTTTTCCATGGACAAACCCCATCGTATATAAGTGAAATCCAGCTACCGTCAATATCTGGGGGTGTGGTACTTTTCCATGGACAAAACCCATCTTATATAAGTGAATTCCAGCTACCGTCAATATCTGGGGGCGTGGTACTTTTCCATGGACAAACCCCATCGTATATAAGTGAATTCCAGCTACCGTCAATATCTGGGGGTGTGGTACTTTTCCATGGACAAACCCCATTTTATATAAGTGAATTCCAGCTACCGTCAATATCTGGGGGTGTGGTACTTTTCCATGGACAAACCCCATCTTATATAAGTTAGTTGTAGATACACATGGCATGTTACGTACTAATTATGGGGGGGTGGAGTGGTGGTGGTGGGGGTAATGTTAATTATAAACTTACGATAACTCCCTGTGGTCCCGATCCTCCTCTCAGTCCCAAAGGTCCAGCAATTCCCTATAAAATAAAGAGAAAATAGATATTATAATAATATCCCTCGAGTTGCATTCAAACAAAACATTAATTAAACAAGGAGAAAATAGATATAATAATAATATCATTCAAGGTTGATTCAAACAAACTATCCATTGACTACAACAAAACATATTAATTAGTACCATTCAGGTCTTGCTCAAACGAAGTAATGATTAACGGCACGTCTACAACATAGATGCATAGTTGAACAATGCTGTTCTTTTTGTTTCTGAGACATTTATAATTATAGTCTCCATAAAATAAAATGAATAATCTCTTTCTAGTACATATGAATTGGGTATCTTGCTCCTTTGTGCCATCGGTGACAGTAGTGAACCGATACGGGTGGATTTCTTTGTGGACTACCCAGAAAGACAGTATGTCTCGTCTTCAAAGCATTTCCGACACAGTTCATCATTACGACAAGGGTCGTCAACTTACTACCAGTTTCAATTATGTTTGCCAACTAATTAATTATCGGGTAATTTTGTACTACAAGATGTCGCCCAGTGCATGAAAATGTGACATTCTGTCAACGGAGTGAGACAATTGTTGACTGCGTACCTGTGGTCCTGTGCGACCATTGTCACCACGGACTCCACCGTTGCCGCCGGCTCCAAGAGGTCCGACTGATCCACGGACACCCTGGGATCCGGTCGATCCTTGGTATCCTCGGTTTCCCTTGGCACCTACGACTCCAACATCACCGTCGGCGCCAGATGGGCCCTGAAGTCCAGAAGGTCCCTGTAGTCCCTGAGCTCCAGCGTTTCCAACGGATCCCTGTTTATTAGAAAGAAGGAAACGAAATGATCACATCTGTAACAAAAAGTAACGATGTCACACAAGAACTCGCTCTTCCAGAATATTTAAATTAGAAGAAATATATTTCCAGACAATAGCAAGTAGTAGTGCTAGCGTTACAGACGAGTGAGCATCGACCCTGTGACAGTTCCTCTGTGAACGTTTATAAGATCTTTGAGCTCGGACTCTGTGCGACTTGAGAAGGATGCGTCAATGTCGTATACACAAAGTAGAGGGAGACATATTTTCTGAACGGCACATCAGCATCGGGGCTATGTTAGTTCCAGATATGTTAATTATATTCAAGTCCCATTCAGAGAGAGAGAGACATATTTTCTCAACGGCAGGCACATCAGCATCGAGGAGGCTATGTTAGTTTCAGACAAATAATAGGAACGACCGTCCGGGATAACTCCCTACTCTTTGCGAAAAGATGGCCAGACTAGGATATAACGAGACAGACCGTCCGTTACACCCGGAGTGTCGGGCCGGGCCACAAATATGGTGTACACCGAGCAGCAGACGAAAAGATGACATTATCGAGTATATGTCGTGGATTTAATTAATTTGTCATTTAGTATTTGTCATTTAGTCTATAAAGAGCAGAATGACTCTTTTAACCGTGCTAAAATACCGTCGACCACAGCACCTTTCCACGGTTGAGGAACATCAGATTGATGGTCGAGCTCCGAAATGGTATATAGCGATCGTCGGGAGATAATACAAAATTGTCGATAATAAATTAATCGTTTCATTACCTGGCTTCCATCACCTCCAGCATCACCACGTCCTCCCAATGGTCCTTGGGATCCCTGGAAGAAAAGAAAGAATAAAACAGTGTTCGTCAAACGAAAGAACGTTATCGTTATAGCAACAGAAAGTGGTTTTATTTGAATGTGTGTATCGATCTGGGAACTAATAACATATCACTGTAAAAAGTACAGATCGGGAAGGGTTACTACCGTTGCTCTGTCAAATGAGTAAATAATGACATTACTAAGAAAGAGGAGCAAGTCGGCTGTTTGTTGGCATTCTATTACAGTGGACATCGGCCTTTGTTGGCCCCACCCGTTATTCAACGGCGCTTCTACGTACGACTTCACCCCACATGGTTCTTATCCCCTCGGGCCGATTAGAACCATTGCATTGGCTGTACCCAGTACATGTAATGTGTTTGTTTGGTCTTGTCTTTTACAAAGAAAACACCGACTAGTGGCTTTCAATAATGAAAACCTTTGATAACTACCAGTCTATAGAGCCACTGGAATAATTGTCATCATCCCGTCAGCCTTTAATAAATACCATCTAGAGCCACTGGAAATAATTTAATCATCATTGTCCCCGTTAACCTTTCGATGGCTACCATTTAGAGCCACTGGAAGAATTTATTCAGATTCACTCGCCCGTGTCAAAACGAGGTCTTGTCTTGTCTTGCCTTTTACCATGCAAACACAAACTAGTGGCCTTCAACAATGAGATTATACGAGTCACCTAAAACCGTTGACAACTACGGAGTCTACCGCCCCGCAATCGAAAAGCCTTCTATAATCGGATAAATTAGTGATATAAAGTGTTTGTACTCACAACAATTCCGGCGGGTCCATCTCGGCCATTGGCTCCAGCTGTTCCTACGGCACCACTGTCTCCCTGCTCGCCACGGCCTCCACGGTTACCGGTGGATCCGGTGAGACCCTGAAACGATGAAAAAATAAAGCCGGGTGAAAACAGACAAGTTTGAAAATCACAGGTAAATTAATTTAAAGAATATGGATGGTTTCCTGGCCCTCTTCGAAGCAGAGGATATGAGCCACCCAAAGCGTTTGATACATACAACGGTTAGAGCTGCTGGCATCATCACCATGTCGTATTCAAACTCCTGACCTTGCGGTCGCACTCCAAACGCTCCATCGACTGAGCGACTTAAAACACGGAAATGGACACCTAGAAGTCACCAATTTCATTCCATGATGTAATGGTCCTCCTCACCATATGTGTAAGCTTATCCACAACAATTATGCACATATTAAATGCTCAACGTGAAGTCACAGATTTAAAGTGCAAACTGACAAGCGCCCAAGTATTGACCAATCACAAAACAAGGAAACTGGTAAGAACAACGATACATTTTAGTATCAGTTTAAACTTGGCGTGTTGGTCGGAAGACCGCAGCAATATGGCGTTATAATTGAAAGTGTGCTATCTAGAACACAATTAATTTTTAATCTTCAAAATTACAGTACTATTTATTGGAGGTATGTTTTTAATATTGTTTTCATGAAAATGACATCATTAACGAAGTCCACGCACAACTCCAGTATTACTGCACCTCAAATTTGAAACATTCGGTCAAATTTAAAATCCGGATATATCGTTTGCAAGTATGGTCCAGAGAATTTGACCAAAATCCAAATATCCCTTCGAATGTAATCACGCATTGATTTTTAGTCGAGTTGAAAGCAGGTTTTGACGATATAAGATATAATTAGATTAATTTTTGACACCTCCGACAAATTTATAGTAAGTTGTTCACTAGAATTGTGACCCAAATTTTAGCGCTTAATAAAATATGACTTTTTGGAATTTACGGAATTATTCTTTTAGATTCCAATAAAAGTTCCCGACGAATTGCTTAGCACATTTAGAATGAACTGACGAGCACACGCATAACGGGATCTTCATCGAACGCCATAACGAAATTAAGTCACCTTCTCGAAAGTAGACTTCTCAATAACATGAAAGCGCTTGGTGGGAAGCGAAACAAATAGTGACAAGTTGATACAAAACAGAGGGACCTTTTTGGCTCAAAAGAGAGAAAAGGTTCGACTTACCTGTGGGCCTCCTGGTCCTTGACTTCCCTGGGCTCCGGAGGCTCCATCGCCTCCCTGGGATGAAACAAAAAATAACAAATTAGTGATAGAATGATGGATTCTGAGCTAGAAGACCAACCAACAATGCATTGGTCAACAGTATTAGGTTGATTGGTTGATTTGATTGTATTTGACGGATTGTTGACCATGCTCCATTCCCTTGCGCTGATCATCAAGTGAGAAGGCCGGGTGTACAATTTCTAAAGTCTTTGGTATGACCCAACCTCCAGTGGTCTATTTATTACAAAGCTTTTTATTACATTATTATTATTATTACAGAAAATTCGCAATTCGTCGAACTACAGACATTTTTACAAGTTGCGATATAGTGACGACTCGACTAGGACTAAATAAATTGGGTCATTCGAAGGTGTTGCCGCCAATGACAGATTACAAACTTTTTAGCATCTTCATAATATCTTGAGAATAAATGTAACAAATTGATGGCTTGATGATGTTTCCTGGCCATTGCAATGACCAGATTACCATGAGTCATCCAAATCCTTTGAAATATTGGTTTGAAACAACTTCAGTCTTTAAAATGACCAAACAACAAAAAATGATATGAAATGCAAGAAATGATTTTTGAACGACTGTTAAGGTAAAATGAGCTAACAAGAAACACGCAAAGTGCATGGTGATTGTGCCAACTTCCTTGCATCAAATCAATCTTTAGATACAATCATACAATAACAATAACAAGTATATAAGATGTTGCAATAAGTCGCATCAACTACTGTACTACTTAAACATGTATGTGTGACTGTCATGCATAGCCATCTCCAGTATCATTGTGCCAAGTGCCAAATCATTTCAAAGCTCTTTAGATCGTTTTCAATCAACGTCAATTAACATAAATATTTTTACGCCAAGCCCCGCCAACTAATTAATTTGCAAGGCCCAATTCTCAAAATAATAGGCTCCTTCTCCGATTCATTTAGATTCACAATTTTTACTAATTGATATAATAATTAATATGGTGGTTCTACTTACAGCCTCTCCTACACCTCCTTGGTTTCCATTTGGACCTGGATCACCTGGATCACCCTACACAATAACAATAGAAAGAACAATAGCATTTGTAAGAAAGTGAACAATAACAATAGAGAAAAACAATTTAAAGTGTAAGAAAATGCACTATATAACAATAGAAAAGAACAATAGCAATTGTGAGAAATATACAAATAACAATTGCAAAGGACAATGGCAATTGTATGACGAAACTATGGACGCCGTGACGACCATGATGCATTATACGATGAAATTACACTTGACCGAATTGTCAACTAGGGTAGACCGATATATTGATTTGTGAATTCTCCTGGCCATTTGTCATAACGAGATTATCTAAAGAGATCCATAACCTACGATACATGCCAGTTATAGTCGTCAACATCTCGGCTTCGAACCCCTGACCTTGTGATCACAAATCCGGCGCTTTTTCCAGCGGGCTACACTGCCAAGTGTCAGAAAAAGAGTGTGTGCAATCCTAGAACCACACAAAACCTTTGATATAACAGTTGCAGACACTGTAGTCTTTGTTGGGACTTGATTGATACCCCCTCCCCCCACCCCGCCATTGTGATCACTAGGGCAACGCCCCAACAACTTCTTGTAGTTTGCCACTGTGCATCATGATATGCATTTTCATTAATGTGACACCAGTAAATGTAAACATTCATTATAATGTTATAAATGTTGTCGATTGTGTATAAATGAAGGAGATGATGTCATACATATAGAGGGCGTTATTTAAGATCAAACGGTGATGTCTTACCCGGTCTCCTTGGATACCGTTGATACCAGAAAGTCCAGTGGGACCGGCAGCACCCTGCAAGTACAAAAGAAAACAGAAACCGAATGAATAAACATAAATGAACATTCAAAGTGCGTAAAATGCACCGTCAATAGTGTCGTATACATCGGCGCATTGGTCATAAAATACCATAAAATACTAAAAAATACTAAAAAATACTAAAAAATACTAAAAATACTCTACCGAGTACTCATAATCAAAGTCACGGCACAATGGACCTATATTACGATACCGGTAAGTTCAAAGAGTTTTTGATGACCCATAATAACCTTCTTGTAATGGAGGGCGTTTTTAAATGAATATTCATGGTGCGTAAAATATACCGTCAATGGTGTTGTATACATCGCGCATCCGCCGTCATAAATTAAAATAGTTAAACAATCTATATACCGAGTACTCATAATCCAATTTGCACAACACCAAAGTCACGGTATAATGGTCCTTCCTACATATTACGACTTCCATGAATTTTCGAGTTTCCTATGACCCATAATAACCTTGTTGTAAGGGAGAGCGTTTCTGAGCCGTATTATCAGATACAATT
Source organism: Scotoplanes globosa (assembly GCA_027575025.1). Taxonomy (NCBI): domain Eukaryota; kingdom Metazoa; phylum Echinodermata; class Holothuroidea; order Elasipodida; family Elpidiidae; genus Scotoplanes; species Scotoplanes globosa. The sequence continues at coordinate 6,039 of JAODAI010008914.1, read as the reverse complement.
TGTAGGCTTGGTGCAGAAGTATACATGCCACGGTCATGTGATGACCATACTAGCTGTATATTTTCATATGTCTATATTTTCGACAGTCACCGAGATTTTAGATACTGGTAAACTTCCACAAGATTCCAGGATTTTCACGAGCCGTACCAATCTTGTTACGCGGGAGACTGTGGATTGCTCCGTACCGGTGCTATTATTTGTAGGTTTGGAACAGGACCATACAAGGCACGGTACGGGCACAATGGGCCAAACTTTCACAAGTTTCCGGGTTTTCAAATAACCATGCCAACCTCGTTACGAGGGAGAGTGCTAAATACTCGGTACCAAAGTTATTATGGGGGAGAGCGCGATATATTCCGTACCAAAGTTACTATTTGTGGGGTTGGTACAGAACTATACAGGCCAAAGTCATCCTATGGTGGGGCCTATATTTTAGACGGTCACTGATTTTAGATACTGGTAAACTTCCAGAAGTTTCCAGGACGTTCCATGAGCTGTACCAACGTCTTTACGAGACACGGTCTGCTAGATACTCCGTACCGGAGTTATTGTTCGCGGGTTCACTAGATACTCCGTACCGAAGTTATTGTTCGCGGGTTCGGTACACAACAATGTAGAACAACGTCACGGCGTGTGGCCGAAACAGTATACTTTACAAACGGCGGTTGATTTTGAGTTCCAACGGTTAAAAATATTTCACGACTTGAATTGTGCGGCTCATTTGTTCGACCAATCAAATATTGAAACCATTGGAACGAAGACACATTAAAACAATTTGCTTTATACAATATCACCCGTTATCTGCCGCCAGTAAAATAGTTATGACGAGCGCTACGTCCGCTGTCGCAAGAACTCCGGGCTACCTCGACTTGGCAAAGTTTACGTCGCGTCCTACGGGATAGCCGTGAGACGGCAAAACTACTGAGCGGTAGATAGTTGTGCGTCTGTGCTCTACGTCGTGTAACGGTGCCGTCCAATCAAATGTTTAGAATATATCACGCGCATGATTATCGCCGACGAGGGCAGCATATGGTGTGGCCACTTACCGCATCTCCCTGTTCGCCTGTAGCACCGCCTTCACCTTCACCTCCACGATCACCCTAAACAGAGAGAAAAGATTAACAGAAATACGGATGACGATATATATAAACGGATCTGATGGATAGATGATAGATATATATTTCACTAGTTGCACGGCTAAGGGGAATATCTGATGGATAGATGATAGATACATATTTCACTAGTTGCACGGCTAAGGGGAATTTTGTCGTAATATATGGTAGCTAAGGCAAAATTTGTGTAAAGGCGAAATATGGACTTCGCCTTAACACTTTCACACGGTATTCAATAGGGAAAACGATATTTAAAAAAATTGTTGGATATAAGGGGAAGCGAGGATAGTAATAATGCGCATGAATATGCTGTTCTTTTATTTTGGGGAAGTCGCCCCAACAGGCGAAATATACAAATCCAATTTCGCCTTTTCATGTATATTTTCGCAATGTATAATTCCCCATAAAATTAATTTCCCCAAGGTTATATGCCGAAATATTGTTATTTACATAAAGTATATTGATATTAACATTAATGGCACAGTATCACACAAGTACATACTGCACACCAAAAATTGTACCAAATAAAATACTGCCTATAAAACCGTCTTGACAAAGCCATGACAAAACCTAAACCAAGAGTCGGATTGTTAATCGTATATGTAGTAAGACTTTTTAACATTTAATACATAAAGTTGCTACAAAACTGATTTGATTTTATATTTTCAGAACCTATTCAACGACGGGATTATATCAGCCATCCAAAGCCTTTGATATGCCAGCTTGAACTTACATATACTACAGTTTACGGTACAAACCGATATCTCACCAACCATGCATAAAGGACAATAAAAGGATATAATAAGTTTGAGCTTACCTTGGTTCCTTCGCCTCCTACTGGTCCTTCGTCACCTGGGAGACCGCTTTGTCCCTACGAATAACAAAGAGATAGACATGAATATTCATTGGCGTGACCAAATATGTAAGACAGCATGCAAAACTCATTTATACCTATTCCAGAACTACAATGAACATGATTTGTCGATTTAGATTGCTGGCCCATTTCAACGATGATATTAAATGAGCCACTCAAAGTCTTTGATGCACCAGTTAGAGACACTGGAATATAATCATCATCATCATCGTCACTCTGTATTCAAACTCCGGACCTTGAGATCACGAGTCGAACGCTCTACCCAATGAGCAAACCAAGGTGGCATCCAGTATTGCAGCGACACTAGTTCAACGCATGTATAAAAGTATACATTTTAAATGTAATACATACTAATTGTCAATTCTTTGGATTTACACGTTCCTTTGTTTCATCGTTGTTTCATTACCAACAAGTTCAAAGACGCATCTTTCAAAACGATAACCCGATTTTTAGATGGTCTGTGGCATAAATAATTAATAATAGATGGGAGTATAATTGCCAATGTCTTTCGGGCATCACTTACCGCAATCGTATATGGTCACCGTCGTTGTCGCCATCATTCCGTATTTAAATCCCCGACTTTGCGATCGCGAGATAATATCTTCACGGCACATCAGCAACTAGTGCCCTCCGTTAATTAAGGGTTAATCAATGGTCTACCGTGATGTTATCGCAGGATAATGCACGCTACGGGGGAATGACCCAAGCGATGCACGCGGCCGTATAGGCAAAGTCCGTCCAGTGATAGGGTTATTTCCCCGCGAGTGCATTATAATTCGATAACATCACGGTAGACCACTGATTAACCCTGTTCGGTTCATTTATAGAAAGCTCATTTTACATCTTTTCTACTTTTAAATATACCAACATATTTAACCGCCCAACCAGCCGTGTATATATCGTAGGATAACGCACGGTCAGCCGATGGTAGTGGACCAATCGCCTTCGAGTACTCTCACCAAGTACGAATGAATTATCAGTGTTTTGGCCAAACGCTCTACACACGGAGCAAACCGGCCAAACCAACGCAGGCATGCTGACAGGCATACTGCGGGAAGCACCTCACACGCGACACAGTATATGCCCACAACCGTGTTGTGCTGACGATATATTAATTGATTGATTGATTAGGTACCCTGGCCGCTTTCAATGCAGAGGTCATATCAGCTACCCGGAGGAGCCTTTGATATATGCCAGCTTCAGCCACTGGACAATAAGTGGACCACCCCCTAGTGGACCACCCCCTGCTGTAGATATTTACGGATAATAGTGGTGGCCAAAGATCGCCTCTGGAATTGTAAACTTACTGGTCGTCCTGAAGCTCCTACGCCGCCAATGTTTCCGGAACCACCAACTGCTCCCTAAACAGAGAGGAAATAAAATTGTGACAACATTTGTAATGTAACGGTATACATATTTAATTCTTGCACCTTTCAAAATCAACTAACAATTCAAAATTATTAAGTCATTTCTATGGGAAACATAGTTCCAATTTTTGTTGATTGAATACCCAAATGCACCTTCCTTTTTTTAATTCACCTAAAAACTTAAAAGACATTCCGGAAACACAGTTCCACTCTTTGTTGAATACTCGGTTGCACCTATCGTTTTACGTGCACAGACACTGTAATGGCAGCAACCCAGACGTTGGAATCGTGGATTGACCAAAGTCAGATATCAGTAGACCATTGTATGGCTTCAGCTTCACCGACATGGAATGAATTCTTAAAACAATAAGGAAGTCGGTTCTCTCTCCGAAATCCCCTCCCAGTGAATAAATAGTTACATGAATTAATGTGCTGATTATTATTATATAGAGCTACCCATCATAGCCTTTGACATACATCATCGTGATTTGTGAAATCAATTGTGCGTATTTGATGAGGAATACGATTTCAAAGTCCAACATTCGGAAATTGCCATAATATTTCCTAATAATATTTCATCACGGGGGAGTGAATATTTCGGCAAATGGGGGGGGGGGACATAAATAATGCTCCAACATTTCACCACGGGGGAGTGAATATTTCGCCAAATGGGGGTTCGCCAAATGGGGGAGGGGGACATAAATAATGCTCCCATTAAGGGGTCAGAAAGTTGTTGAGCTGATGCCCAGGATACTTACAGCAACACCATCGGAACCTTCCTTTCCTTGAAGTCCCTCTTCACCACCCTCGCCGGCAGCACCGAAAGGTCCAGATGGACCACGGGCACCATTCTCACCCTAAAGAGGAGAGTCGGGATAAATACAGAGAATAATCAGTCGTAAAACAGACACAAGATACCATATATTAGTGCCAGACAAGGTTAGTTACGTGCATGTCACATTCAGAGTTGTAACGATTCACACAAATAATAGGAATGACCATCCGGGAAGACTCCCTACTCTCTGCGAAAGAAAAGACGGTCAGACTAGGACCACATGACCATTATATTAGTGGCAACAGTACGTTTGAGAAATAACACGCACTGCGAATTCATTGATCGTCGGGGCCCACTTTCAGCCTGAACGTAGACGGGAAAAGCGGCACAGCGAGAGAACGAGCCGCCACTCGGATGTCATTCGGCGAAAACTACAATTTATAGCGACAGTTTTGAGGGCAATCGGGCCCAATTATTACCATAATCAACTAATTCTCCGATATTGGAACCCCTGACCCTGTGATCACAGTCCAATGCAGCTGTAGCCACACTGGGCTAACCAAGGTTGCCACGTTTAACAAATTACGATTATATTAGATTTCCTGGCACTTTTCAGCATTGAGGTTATGTGAGCCACCCACAGCCTTTGATGTACCAGTTAGAGCCACTGGAATACAGCCATCATCACTCCATATTCAAACTCCTGACCTTACGATCACAAATCCAACGCTCTCACTGATCTAACTGGTCAGACCGTCATAAATTGGCCATGCTGTTGCCATAGATCCGTCCGGTACAAGTAACGGTACCGACAGAGATTTTGAAAAATGACAATTTCATAAAACTAGGTAAAATGCAAGCAGAAAGTTCTCGTTCGGCATTACTTGAAAACGGTAACAAAAGACTAAAGGAAAATCCACTTACATCGTTGCCAGGGGCTCCCAGATTGCCACCGGATCCTTGAACACCACGGTCACCACGATCTCCTTGATAACCATTGGAACCAGACGGACCGGAACCACCCTAGAAGGAAGAAGATCACATCGGGAAAATTAGTAACAACGGGAATACATTTATTGAGTTGACATTTATAACTTAACATCTATAGACATGTATTCAACATTCATAACTAAACTGTGGGACAAAACATTTAATACGACGGGCAGTGGAACCTAAAGTAGGCAACGCATAACACACAATTGTCAATGGACACGTTGAATGAATACTGGGTTTGCGCTTTACTTTTTTATTGGGAGGTATGAAAAATAAAATCATGGCTCCCTCCTTGCCCAATATTTGGAGAGTATTATCCACTTTGAGAAGTATCGATCCGTTTTAATTATAGTGTGTGTCTATTGCAAAGAAAATACCAAAATGGGGGCACTATTGTGTCGGGAACGAGCAATTTGAATAGTGTCCATTTAATGTGCTGTATGTCACCGAAGACCAGGGTAATAATTTGTCAACGCGCTCTGAGCATGCTTCACAGGGTGGAATAGCGCTCTATAAGTGTTCCTATTATTGCGCTCTATAGGTGTTCCTACTATGATTATTTAACCTCCGCAATAGTTTGAAAAAGTGCCATACGTAGATCCCACGTCAAAATGTTTAACTCAACATATAATTAGCACACCAACTCGGTCGGGTGTTTGTCTACACTGAAATCCGTTAATGTCTCGTGTCTGCATAAATTTATCTCCATCCCAGTTGTCGTCAATGTCACAGTCAAAGCCAGCGCAAAATAATCACTCGGATCATTGTTGTTGTTGGTTGTGGTTAGCGGCTCATTTCTAACCTTCCGGCTTAATAGCGCCGTCCTCGGATTTTTTTTTAATAGTCGAGGATCACTGGATTGTTGACCATGCTCCAATCCCATATGCTGAACATCAAGCGAGAAGGCAACATGTACCA
>JAODAI010008803.1:0-13025 GCA_027575025.1 Scotoplanes globosa | reverse complement strand
GCTTAACCCCCGCGATCCTTCTCATCCAATTATTTTCACACACTTGAAGACGCTGTTGCTGAGCATTAGACAGAGCCACAGTCTCAAGCCCGTATATGCATGCTGGAATAACACATGTACCCAGTACTTTCCGTTAATTATTCAACAAACCGCATGTGTACAATGCAATAGAAGCTGACTATAGCTGCAGTCCAACATGTACAAGGACGGCATTATTAGACTGGAACTCAGCATTACAAATAAGTCAAAAGACTATCAATCCAGGGATGGAATTAAGCGAGGGTCACCGGAGGCCATGGCCTTCGTATATTTGGCAATGGCCTTGGTGCCCTTAAGAATGACAGATTTTCCAAGGCCATATGGCCTTCGTGCCCTCTCAGAAAATTGCATCTAGTAGTTAATACAAACTATTGGATTTTGCCTTGGTGTCCCTCTGAGATGCATAATTGTGCCCTCTAAACCTGAATAAAATAGACTTGCCCTGCCTATATATTCTACAATGCAGTCAAACTAATAATACTGGTTTACGTAAACAAACATAAACATGGACCGCATTATAAGATTGGATCTCCGCGTTATAAGTCAATTTTAAGACCATCATTCGGTTAAAAATCAAAACATTGTTAAAAGCACAAAATCAGTGTAGTGGAATATACAAATAGACATTGCCAATATTATAATAGTTCTCAAATTAAATGCCATGTTGCCAATAATGCCAACAATGTTTCCATATTTGTCCGGTACGGAACCTCCATGTTTTAAGTCAACTACTGTATCGCAGGGCTCGATTTTAAGGGCAGTGGTTAAGTTGAGCCCTGGTATCACCAGGTCTTCAATGTAATTGGTCAGAAAATAGTGCAACATTTTTGGGATGTACTTCATGTAACCAGCCTGAAATTGAATACATCTCAATTTGGATATATATACACTGTTGACCACCCTAATCCTGCATTATGAATGGATGTATCCACAAAGGGAGGCTGTAAACTGCTGGCTGGCTACTTGAAGTATATGCTGACTAACTTGGTCATCCGACTAATCAATAGTCAATATGGCCTACTGACATGAAATTGACATGTCAGTTAATTCTCTGGAGCATGGTCAATAGTCTAGTTTTCCGTACCGCAGATAAAGCCAATGAAACGGGTGTGGCGCTATGGAGGGCTCGAAATAACCGGAAGCACCGAAGACTGTGGCCTCCGTGCCCTTCACTTTGGCCTTGATGCCCTTCAAAATAGTGATACACAGAATGTTCCATTGACTTTCTGTACTATGAATGCCCATGTCGTGGTTATAATTGTCTGCCCTGGTAACATGGCCATTTTGGCCTTGCTCCTTTTCATTCTTATTTCCAGCCCTGGCTATGATTTCCTCGACGAGGGGGATCATTGAAACTTTATTTCAACTTTATTCCAAGGGGGTGACTCGTTTAGCTTGGTAGCTAATCTTCCACGAAGCCTCATCATCATAATCATAAATATATCAAAATAGTGATAATGGTAGAAATGGTAAAATTAGTAAGATATAATAATAATTCCACAAATGGTAGAAATTACCGACGGGAGGCTATATTTCCCCTTCCCCTCGCTGGTGACACTCCTGCAATGACGGTATTATTAGAGGTATACATTGTCGCTATAGCGTGAACAAAGGGTGTGTGGGGGCACACATTTTCGTAGCCAGCCGTGGAAATGAGTCAAGAGTCATGAAAAAATGAAACAGTGGACTGAAAAAAATGTATTTGTCTTACAGCAATTTGTGGAAATGAGTTATTGTGAGAGAAAATTGGGCTTACTCGGCGCAAATTTTTGGGAAATGAATAGCTGTATATTTACAGTACATGAATATCTCCCACGTAAAATATTCTCAAAATATTATGTGTCAAAATATTACCTGTCAAAATATTATCTGTCAAAATATTATCTTTCAAAATATTATCTGTCAAAATATTTGACAGTACATCAATATCTCCCACATAAAATAATCTCAAAATATTATCTATCAGATTTTTTTTTAAATTTGTGTCAAGCATGCAGCATGTTTCAAGCCAATTATCACCAGGGCTTCACTATAGTTGGTCAAACAATGCAATATATGTACTGTTGGCCTAATCAATTGCTAATTAGGGCTTCCTGATGGACTGTCCAATTTTAATTGTTCTGTCTGCCAAAATACATTCCTACAACAATAAGTCTGTAGGGACCGGTCACCCCCCATATCCTGTCCCCACCAGGTATCCTCTTTGTCTAGGTATAGGCATATTTTTATTACTTCTTGACATTCAAAGAAACAATCACTTATATTTATAGTGAGTCATGCATACAGGGGGGCCTCTGAGGTGGTAGTCTGAAATAAATTATAAATATCCATTGTCTTTGTGGCCATGATGTTGTTAGAATACTGGTCAAGGCCAGTGTTGTCCCTAATCTTAATTATTATTTTATTCAATGTAGTTCAATATATTGGTGGATATTTATGACTTGTAATGGTTATATTACTTATAGATCTGCAGCTGTCAGCAGACTTGGTGTATTTCAATGGTGCATTTATAAAGCCTATATTAAACTGTGGAAAGACTACAATTAGAATACAGCCCTAGACCAACCAGACTGGTCAGCCGCTAATCCAGCCGTAATCTGCAATCTATAGTCATAATGCAGTGACCGTAGAGTATAATAGTCATTGGTAATGGTGATTCGATCTGCACATGATGTCATTTCATCAAATTTACCAGTATTGTAATATAAAACACCCTTGGTATTGGCATAACCATTGCTGATTGGCTGATTAACAGAGGACGATTGGCTGGTGACAATAATATTTACATCACGTGACAGAATTCAAACGTATGCAAACTTATACAGGTTTATGTTAGTTGATAGACTTGACTCTCATCGCGTATACTGACTACACACTGGTCTTTTCATACATTAATATATGTGACCAATCAGCTGTGACTGCATCGCTATGAAGATCCTGATGTTTTCTGGAATATCATTTATTTTACAGTAGAGATATGAGCTATGGCAGGCCTAATAGTAGGCCTACATTGTATTTACAGTGCAACATTAGACAGTACTCTAAATACACTTGAATTGTATGGAATTGTATGGAAGTAGTTAATACCTCGGGTTTCTGGATCTATAAAGTAGTGGTCATCACAGTTTTCGAAGCCTATGAAGTGAATGCAGGTATTTATAACTTCATTCTAAAACTGTCAGGGTGCCATTCATAATGACATTACATAATGTGTATTAGGCCTACTATGTTACTTTTAATTTGTTGCGGGCCCCAGGACTATTAATTAGTAAAATTCACTGATTTGAGCCTTGATATACAATATTTTGAAAGAAAGCGATCATCCCTTCCACTTACACCCCTCTCCGGTGATTTCTTCACAATCGGGAAATGCAGTCACACACCTTTAAGCACACCTTTCAGGTTTAAAAAAAAAAAAAAAACGCCCAATGATGTTCCGAAATGCAATACAAATAGCGTTGCACAGTATACTGTCATATTTAATACAATACCCCCCCCCCATTGCTAATAATTTAGCTATAATATGTCCAAAATTCCCCTTTAAAAGATAAAAGTAGGGGACGAATCCCCCACTCTTTTATTTTCAATGACAACCCTCCCCCACACCCACCCACCTCATATCATAATTAATTTGGTATAATACTGAATAGAAGTCAGAATCAGACTTAATTAGCACGGGTGCAGGTCATTCCTTTTCTTTATTTGTTTTGTCAATTTTGTATCGTCCAAAATTTGGATAATTAATGGAAAGCACCGATATATAGCGTCGTTGCCGATGTGCCGTTAAGATATTATCTTGCTCTCTCAGACTTATTCTATAGTTAGATACCCAAATTATATGAAGCTAAGCCACCCTTCTAATTAGTTAAGCCAGAGCCCCCCCCCATCCTTGTAACTGATTGGTATTAATCAGTCTCACTGCCTACACCACAGCACTAGTAGCAATTAAAACTCTCTATGCACACATTACACGCTGCATGGGTCTGTATCGACTATCCAGTGTACGCGCCTACAACAGCATCACACACATGGCCGTATCTCAAACTACTACAGCCCGCTACTACTCCCCCGTTCAGTGGCAGCATATTGCGGCGCCGCCAACGTTTATATTAAACACGACTACCATCGGGGCCCGGTGAACCCGATTGATCTCGGTGGCTGTCGTGTCGGCGTCGTCGTACGTCGCTGTCGTGAGCTCGACTCTGGCAGATCTCCAGCTCCCCGTCTCCTCCTCTTTGTTTCTCCGAGGCGGTCGACGCAAGGCATCGCACCGCTCAGAGACGCTAGCTGTATCTAAATCCAATATATACCTTACAAACACAGCACACAGTGTAGCACTGCATCAGTGTACACTGTGTGTGCAGTCCAACCAGTCAGCGCTGCAGCATCCCCACGACAACGACTCGTAGCCAGTGGTTGATTAAGGATTATTGTAACCGGTGGCGACCAGATCAAATGGATAACTCTCCGGTCCCTCTAGGAACACCTCGGACCGCCGTACCCCGACAGGACTCGAACACTCCCGTGAGTATTGAAGCAAACACGTATTTTAGGCCACCGGAATTTTTGAGACGATTCGTACGCCAAATTGCTTGCGTACAGCGCCGAAAGGGAACGTCTGGATTTTATTGTCTTGTGTCAATTTGAAATGAGATAATTTTCTATATTAAGACTACCGTGTGTCAGTAGGTTAATATATCAATGTAATTTAAACAGCGGATATGATGATGAAGCGGGGCTTTGGTTATTGCTCGCAGTGCTAGCTGCTGCCATGATTAGACTGTACAGTGTGTGTGTGTGTCTGCGATGCTACAGTGTAGAGCATTGCGGTGTGCACGTGTACTGGCTGGTGTACCTTTAACTGCAGCGTGTATACTGTGACATATGGTCAAGAATTTACACAGATTTACCGTGTACAGTTCAGTATTTGTGGGGGGCTGTTGGAGGAATCTGGACTGTTTCGTTTCATTACTTAACTCGGTTGGTTTCGTGGTATATTGTGTTTATAATTAATCAGAAATTAACAGTTTGACGGTACGGTATACAGTATGTCCGGAGGTAATGTAAATACAACAATTTGCACGGTATGTAGTCTTACTGTAATGTAAATAGTGACATGGCCAGGAGTTTATCTCTTTGGTGGATTATTATAATTTTCAGGAGTAATAAATCCCAAAATATTTACTCGGGTATTGAAAATAAATGAATAAATTGCGTCATTTGGTGCACCAAGAACTCCAAATATCCCCAACCGTTTAAAAAAAGTTATGAATTCTGTGAATATGTGATCGGCGAAGGGCATTGGCCTTGAATATAGCGTATTTTAACGATTCATTTGTATGTTAGTGGCAATGTTTGGCTTGAACATAGTGTACATCTATATTCCAGTGGCTCTAACTGGTATATCAAAGGCTTTGGGTGGTTCATATAACCACTGTGTTGAAAAGGGCCAGGAAACCTATTCATCCATTCATCATCCAAAATATTGTAGAAAAGAACAGAAATTATCCAACCGAAGTTTCTTATATATGTTTTTAGTATATTTTATATCTTTCGTAGAATGGTGTGGGTGCAGCAAAATATTGCAACAAATAGCACCTTGCAAGAACATTTTGGTAATAGGGGAAGTGGGTAGATTAGACAATTAATATATTCAGGTCAGAGTTGTTACGACTCACTCCATATTTTTGGAGGGTCGGATAGGTGCTGATCGCTGTAGCTACTTGCGTATTGAAAGGGTTGTAATGAGATTGGAAACTTATTCCTATAATAGATACCTTTCAATTTGTGCTTCACAATTTACCATAAAAGTCTGCGATATGCGTTGTACGTCATCCCAGAAATCAAAATGCAAGTGACAGTGGTCTATTATTAATGTGGTCTGCCGGGTTACTTAAAGAGGTTACTTCATATAATGCTAGCTATAGTCCAAAGTTACCGCTCGTAGATTTTACAGTTTAATTTATTACAAAGTTTTAGATGAGAAATTCTTATTGGTATATAGCTACTGTATAAATGTGAATATTGTTTTTTTAACTGTTTTGACCAAACTGCATATTATTATTATTGTACATGTTTCTTCTCCCCGTCATGTACCAGTGATGGGATTAACATTCATTGATTTTCATGTACTTATTATGACATACTATAGGAGGGGGGAGCATCAAGTAAGTTATAAGAAAAAAACATTACGGGCTTCGAGATGAAAATAAAAAGAAGAAAACTATATATCAAGTTTATGCTTCATTCCTGTTTCAATTTGGTTTTGTTTATTTCTACCAATTCAATTTCCATAATATATAGCGAGATGTTGAGATAGCTCAGTTGTTTGGGCAACAGGCTTGTGATTGTATCCCAGGGTTGTTGTTGGTTACCCCGGCATATATCCTTGAGAAGGCTACTTTATCTTGATTGCTTTGTAGCCACCTTCGTCTACCGTGGGCTATAGGTTGATGTCAGGATGGGCATCCGGTCGCAAAGGGCTACACCGCTTCTTAAAAGCCCTTGCGTTACTAAGGCACTGTGTTAGCCATGCAATGGTGTGACATGACGTTAAACAGCCCTTGCGTTAGTAAGGCACAGTGTTAGCCATGCAATGGTGTGACATGACGTTAAACAACCCTTGCGTTAGTAAGGCACTGTGTTAGCCATGCAATGGTATGACATGACGTTAAACAACCCTTGTGTTAGTAAGGCACTGTGTTAGCCATGCAATGGTGTGACATGACGTTAAACAGCCCTTGCGTTAGTAAGGCACTGTGTTAGCCATGCAATGGTGTCACATGACGTTAGGCAGCCCTTGTGTTAGTAAGGCACTGTGTTAGCCATGCAAGGGTGTGAAATGATGTTCAACATCTTCACAATAGATGACCCATAACACAGGGCACTGTTCAAATTAATTTACACTTTTAGAACTATTTTGTTTACAAATGATTCAGATAAATGACCAGTCTATCTATGCAAAGGCGACTTTGTACCCATGCCCGTACAAACGTGGGGGTTCTATGGGTTCGCCGTTCGGCCGAACACCCTTATCCAAAACACAGGCAAAAAGCATAGCAAAAATCAAGAGAATACATTTATAACTTGTATCTAAACATGCCAAGCCCACCTGATTGATGCACCACCTAATCAACCACAGGGTATGAGGTTTATATCCTGGATTATGATGACTATATCACAGTCTCTATACTAACTGGATTATCACAAGGATCTGTGTGGCGCTCCGTAGCCCTTTTATTAGGAATGGACCAGGAAACTTAATCAATTTATCAATCAATTGATTTATCAATATAATCAACACTTAGGAGCAGCAGAATAACCAATTTTACAAAACATGCTGGTGCATGACATATTATTACTCTCTTTCGAGTAGAGCACTATTTTGTTGAAAGAAGAACCAATGTATTTCTTTGTATGTAATAATTGGAGCATCGGTCAGCCTGATGATTATATCCCAGTGGCCCTAACTGGTATATCAAAGGCTTTGAGTGGCTCATATAACCTCTGTGTTGAAAAGGGCCAGGAAACCCATTCATTCATTCATTGTATGCAGAGTTCCCAGGTTCACTTCCCGGGCCCAGTGTGCTGGTATATTTTCCAGTATCCGTTTCTAACTGAAAATGTCCAAAGAAGATTCTACTTCAGTTCGTAGTTATTTTCGTTCATTTATATTCCGGACATGTATCTCCAATCAATTGATTGCTTGCTCTATACTAATATTATGTTGTCATTATGGGGATAAATATTATGTCTCATCAAAGAGCTTACCATATTAATATTATGTTGTCATTATGGGGTAAATATTATGTATCATCAAAGAGCTTACCATATTAATATTATGTTGTCATTATGGGGTAAATATTATGTCTCATCAAAGAGCTTACCATATTAATATTATGTTGTCATTATGGGGTAAATATTATGTCTCATCAAAGAGCTTACAATGAACGTGCCCACTGTATCTCTACATCGTGGATGGGGTGAAGACGAATGCGCTAACTAACTGCCGCATCATTGACCAAAGCTCTCCACCTCTATCCATAGCCATGGCTCTCAAGTCTTCATCCCCACCAGCGTGCATAAAATCCCTCTCCACACAGTTGCTCCATCTCAATCGCAGCCTACCAGCTTTCATGTGCGACGTAGCCATTTGGGGGAGCCGCCCTCCCCAGCCCACACCGTGTGCCCCCCTAATTGACCTCTCTGTAAGACTTCTTGTCATCCTAATCTCCTCCCTTATATATATCAGATAACATTCTCCTCTCCATCCGCTTAACACCCGCAATCCTTCTCATCCAGTTATTTTCACACACTTGATGACGCTGTTGCTGATCACTAGACAGATCCACGGTTTCTAGCCCGTAAATACATGCTGGAATAGCACACATGTACCCTATTAGTTTCTTCCAAATGTGCCTATCTGTCATAACCCACATTCCTACAGGCCAGAACACCAGATGTAATCCTTTTTCGCAACTCTCCATCATATCGGCCATCATCAGAAATCAATCCCCCCAGATATGCAAAACTATCCATCTGCTTAATACCCTTGCCTGCTAAGGTTATACCCAACTCCTGTCGCTGCGCGCCCACAGACAACACATGTCGTATCCAGGCTCGTGGTCACCCATGTCTCGCAAATAAATTCTTACCAAAACCTCCTGCAACTCCTGATTGCTATCCATAACTCACTGCCAGATCGCAGTCCTGTGAAAGCTTTTGCATCACGTTCCTGGTACTGACTTTCCTGCTAATCACCTCCAATACCATAATGATAACATTGTAATTATATATAATTATGTATAATTATATATATGTATAATTATAGGACAATTGATTGATTTATTCGGCTTCATGGCACTTTTCAATGCAGTGGCATGGTTCCATGAGCCACGATAAACCTTCGATGTACCAGTTAGATCCACTGGACTATTATAGTTGTCATCATATTGAAACTCCCCTGATCCTGTTCAACGCTCCGTCGAGCTAACAGGCCAGATACTGGACCGTGTTGCAATGACATAAATCACGGAGCTACGCTGGGCAGATAAATCAACTATGCGAATTAATTTGACGCATCATATTAATTACGTAATATATATATATTACTAATATTTGTTACTTCATGCATATCATTAGAGGGGAAATTAATTGACAACTTGTATCCGGCTACATGGGGGAGGACGAACAGAGTCCGGGAAGGGGAAGAAGAAAGGGAATTGGTGAACAATAGGGTGAGCGGAGGAGAAATTGGGTGAAAAAGATCTTAGGGGAATGAAACAACTAAAAAAAGTGTGACTTTGAGAGGGAATTCAACTGCAATTTGACCAGCGATGTTATCAGGTATACATTGACCGACATGGGATATATTTTCGGCCGGGGGTAACTTCACAGCTGGGTCTAAACGCTTAAATGCATTTATACATTTTGTAATCTTTTTATTTTTTGAAAGAACATGCCCAATTTAATAAAAATCACCGATGGCCGACATATATCAAACCTATTAAAACACCTGATTTATAGGGTTTTCGCCCCAGCGTGTGTGTGTGGGGAGTGGTGTGTGTGTGGGGGCGTGCGACACTTGGCTCGTTAACACAATATCTCAATAACCGTAAGCCGGGTAAGGTTGATATTTGGTACAGGGGTGCCTTGCAGGTCGGTTATGAAGCATATTGGTTTTGCTGATGATATACTTGCATATTAATGCATGGGCGGGGCTTATTGCAAAGAAATAAAGAAATGGATATCTAAATAACCGTAAGTCGGATTAAGTTGATATGTGGTACAGGAAATTCCGCCCTGCGGGTCGGTTAGGAAGCCTGTTGGTTTTGACAATGATATCTCGCATATTAATGAGTGGGTGGGGCTTATTGGGAAAATCTCAGTAAATAGCTCGTTAACACAATATCGCAATAACCGGAAGTCAGATTAAGTTTATATTTGGTACAGGGATGCCATGAGGGTCGGTTAGGAAGTCTTGATTTTGACGACATCTGATACCTCGCACGATAATGAGCGCTAGCGGTAAGCTTATTGTGAAGATATCAAGAAATGGCTAGTGAACACGATATCTCAATAACAGTAGCTGATATTTGGTACAGGGTTTATCTGCGAGTCGGTTAGGAAGCCTATTGATTTTAACGGTGATACCTCGTATATTAATGAGTGGGCGGGGCTTATTGCTAAAATATCAAGAAATGGTTTGTGAACACGATATGATTTTGTTTTGCTTCGTGTATTTGAACGAATGTAGGCCGGATTGAGTTGGTATTTGGTATGGGGCTGCTCTGCGCGTCTGTTAGGAAGCATATTGGTTATAACGATGATACCTCTCATACTAACGAGTGGGCGGGGCTTTATTTCTAATATATTGATAGGCTAGAGGCTATGCTAATTTACAATGTACAGACGAAGCCCTCGCAATTCAGTTTTTGACATTTGGCCAAAATTATATTCTCTAGCCCACGGAAGAAGATTATCTGTTTTCGGTGGCGATCCCATGTATACTAATTAGTGGGAGATGCTAATTGCGAAAATTGTGGCTTGTGAATGCCATATATTAATGTTGAATTGATGTTTGGTACAGGGCTGCTTTACGGGCCTTTGGGAAGTCTGTTGATTTTGATGATTCCTCTGAGGCTCGTATATTAGTGAGTGGCCGGGGCTTTATTAATAAAATACGGATACGCTAGTCTATTTTACAGTGTACAGATGAGGCCCCAAAATTAAGACAAGAAATTATCTTCTCCGACAGACAGGTTAGATTCCTAACCTACCAAAGGTGGTCTGGAATGTTAGTTACATTTGTGATGTGAGCCTTTATTAATAACAAAAATCAACCTGCATATGAAGTTGTTTTAACGTCTTCTCCGAGTCACTCCCCTTAGGGGCTTAGACGGTGCCTTACTAATGCAAGGGCTTTTCCGAAGGTATATCAAAAGCTTTGGGTGGTTCATAATACATATGGGCTGAAAAGGGCCAGGAAACCTAATCTATCAATAAATCAACAGGCGGCATGATTACTGTTCCGTCGGTTAAGATTACGATTCCATAAAATATAAAATAGATGTATAATACTTCACTTAAACTTTTTAAAAACGAAAATAGTGAGGGTCGAAAGATATGAAAAAGGGTAATACGATGCCGTGTTTATAGTGGTGCTGTTGTTGTCTCTGATGATGAGGTTGTTTTCATAGTGGTGCGGCTGTTGTGCAATTCTCTATAGGCCTACGCCAAAAGGGTCATACCGTCCATCGTGCCTAAACCAAGTTTATGTCATGTTAGGCATTCACAAGCAAATTAAGGGCCAGGAAACCTAATCAAGCAATAAATCAATAGTCGGCATGATTACTGTTCCGTCGGCTAAATTACGATTCCATAAAACATAAAATAGATGCGCTTTAGGTGTATAATACTTCACTTAAACTTTTTAAAAACGATAATATTGAGGGTCCAAAGATATGAAACGCTAAAAGGGTAATCTGATGCCGTGTTTCTAGTGGTGCTGTTGTAGTCTCTGGTGGTGCTGTTGTTGGCACTATACTAGTGATGCGGTTGTTTTCCTAGTGGTGCGGCTGTTGTGCAATTCGCCATACGCCAAAAGGGTCATGCCGTCAATCATGCCGAAACCATTTATGCCAGTATAGGGCATTCACAAGCCTAAGACCGCAACATACAAGAGATAAACTCGTTACAGATCGAAAATTACGCATTTATAAGCTATGTCGTCGTCTCTAAAACTACGTAGCGGCGCTATTTATATATATTATCAGTATCACCGTCGGTCAGTGTATTTTCATACTTAGCCGATACCGTCATAATACAATTACAGATCAATACACAGAACGCATAATGTGATTAATATAATGATATATGACTGGTCTCTTTTATATAGGTAGAACACATGATGTATCCATTAGGCCTACTATTAGTATATTAATTTATACTAGAAGTCATTGAAATATTACCCAATATGTGTATGGGGTATGATAAACTCGCCCGTTAAATGGTTCACCAAGTTTGTAATTAATGTTAGTTGATATTATAGAGCATAAAATTATCTACAAAATGCTTCAAACTAGAGTCAAGTCGGCCATTCCGTTCTCAAGATATTGATGTTTTAAATTTTAAATTTCAAAACGCCATTTAATTAAAGAACGTCTTTATCAAGACTAAAATGAAATGGGGTCCTTACTAATGTACAGATACAGCCTGGTACATGGCTTGCAAATAGTTTTCTCGAAAAGTTAAAGTCCGACAACGTTCAAACTTCGAGATAATTTCTCCTGTGTATCTTGACTCCTTCCAACCCATTTCCCATGAAGACACTCTGAAGATTATTAAAGATGCCCCATCCAAGTCCTGTTCCTTGGACCCCTCCCAACCTCTCTCATTAAACTGTGTGCTAATAAACTTCTTGTCATCATGACCATGATAGTGAACCTGTCTCTGGAATCTGGTTTCATCCCTACATCTCTTAAGTCAGCCATCATCACCCCAATCCTGAAGAAGTCTACACTTGACCCAGATATGTTGAATAACTTTCGTCCTATTTCCAGTTTACCATTCATTTCAAAGGTGATTGAAAAGGTTGTTTCATCTCAACTTATTAACTTTCTTGACATGAACTCACTTCTTGAACCTCTACAGTCAGCTTATAGAAAGTTGCACAGCACTGAGACAGCTCTAATCATGGTACATAACGACATCCTCACTTCTCTGGATTCTGGTGAAATTGTTATTCTTGTTCTTCTCGACTTATCCGCTGCCTTCGACACCATTGACCACGGTATCCTGTTACAGCGCCTCTCTAATATCGGTGTAGGGGGATGCGCCCTGAAGTGGGTACAGTCATATCTTACTGATAGATTCCAATCCGTTTCTATCAATGGTAAGATTTCTGCTGCACAACCTCTACATCATGGCGTGCCTCAGGGTTCTGTACTAGGTCCCTTACTATTCTCCATATACATATCTCCGCTTGG
>JAODAI010008692.1:0-13025 GCA_027575025.1 Scotoplanes globosa | reverse complement strand
ACAATTGTTTCTAGTACTGAGTATTCATGACTAAATAACATATCTAGGGTATAGTAGGTATGCATGGCGTGCAGGTGTCAAGTACAAGTCGGTGGCGGAAACATATTTACATCTTCAATATATTGGGGGGGGGGGGTTGGGTCCCCACTTCTCCTGGATAATATATTAATTGATCACTCACATGAACCTTATCATGGAATAGGTTAAGGCTTTCGGCGTTTTAATGTATGTGCTATATCTACAATACAATGTTATAATATAGTTGACAGTATAACAAAGTATGTACTAAGCCCAACTAGTGAGTTTATAGCCGCTCCCCTCTCTTATAATAATTAATCTCTCCTTTCATTGTGGTCATTTCCCGTTTGTATTACATACTGCAAAAGTGATTCATATTTTCAAGTAAGTTGATCCTAAGCTGTTCGCAAATTATAGATCAATTATTTATCTTTTACCTTCTATATCTAATTTGTTTGAACGTCTTACACAGTGGATTAATGGTCTTTATTAAAAAGCACAATATCCAAAATCATAATCAATATGGATTCAGGAAGAATCACTCCTCTTATGGTGGCACATAATCTATCTCATTTAATATCATCTGGTTTGGGCAATACACTCTGTACAGTTGGTATATTTATAGACTTGTTCAAAGCTATTGGTACTATTGATCACGATTATATTATGTTGAAAATGTTATATTGTTATGGTATTCGTGGTTTATCTTACAATTGATTTAAAACTATTTCAACAACTGTCACCATTAGATGTATTATAATAATTATAATATTTTTTTTATCAAATTCACATTATTGTACTGGCTTTTTTTAGGGTTGACATAGTTATGTACTTCCGAACGTAAAGGGAACTTGGTACCTTTTACTGACGATATGACTGTTTTATTTGAGAATGATTATTTAGAGGGAGAATATTAATTTCCATGTAGATATCAAAAGAAGAAAGTGTAATCTTCGATAATAAATATTACGATTAGATCTATACTAGTATCTGGTATACTGGTAGTAAACTACGTGTTACATGGTAAATTGTAACCCGCCTACATTGGAGTACCACAGGATAATCTAACCAACCTAATTGCATAGCTGGATAAGTATTAGCGCACCGCCTAAAATCGTTGTAATTGGTTTTATTGCATTTTTGTCGGCATGTATTAACTTCTAAAATTGCAGACTTTGTGACAGATTAAGCTAGTATAAATTAAAATAATAATACACAAGTATGAATAAACAACACAAAATACCTTTTATCGTCACATTTATTTGACATAATTCATGGTGTAACTTTAGTAAAATTTTGATTCGACGCAAACGTGTGACGTTACCATCAACATTCAGTGAATTCACAGATTCATTTTAGGGAAATATATTATCAAAGTAGCATTAGAAATAAACTATAATTCTACCATTAATATATCAAATAATGTTACAGATTTATTGTAGTAAAATATATTGTGGTGGCATAAATTGCATTCATTATTGTATATTAACTTATATTGTGTTAATTCATATATTATTATATAATGTACTTACCAGAGTAAATTCCAAAGAAGTCACTGGACTTTTAGGAAAGGCCCATGTATTAAATTACCAAATGAATTATGTAAGCAGACGATTATTGTGCAGTAAATGCGTAGCTACTTTTCACACAGTGATAACAATGAATACGTACCTTGACAGGCAATGAATGCATTTGTACCTTCAATATTCTGTTGAAATAATTATAAATATGAATTATGAATAACTATGTAATAATTATAAATTAAATATCTGGAATGCTAATCAATATGCTAATCAATGTCATTCTAATCATTTAATTGAAATACATACAGTAATTAATATGTACTAGTATATTACCTGGATATAGTTAGCATTATAGTAGTCGGTAATCGGATCACCGTCAACTCTGTCCAAAATTACTCGAGAATGATCATCTGAGGAAAATAATGAAAGAGATAATACCAATACAGCTTAACGATTACTTCTATTATTTGATTACATTATTAAGTTAATCCAGAAATGTTGTGTGAGAAAACTTTGAAACGAACATAATACTTATCCACCTTAAAATTAACTTGTATTATTTTGTTATATTTTTACATTAGTGGATAACGATCAACTGATAAAAAATAACATGAACTATTTATTACTTTCCGTTACACATATAAGTATTCTCTCTCTCTATCTATCTCATGAATCCCTAGAGAGGGATGAGGAAGAAAATACTAACTGACAGCCGCATCATTGGCCAACGCCCTCCACATCTCTCTATCCGTAGCCATGACCATCATATGACCATAACATACAGCACTTCTAAAGTCCCTCTTAACACAGTCGTTCCATCTCAAACATAGTCTCCCCATAACATTATACCGACCTCCACATGTGACATCGCCCACATAATATAATTTTATTTATACATTTGTTGATAATGATTTCAATGGTACTTACATGCTACCATATTCCTGAAGCGATTTTTCAGTTTATTCCCTTCAAGCTCACCGACAGTACTTGGTAACTGCTTACCACTCTTTAGTGCCTATATGAATACATGTAATATTAATAATAGTAAAATAATGAAGACATATATAAACATGTTCCATTCTTCAAACCTCTGCATAATCCAACAATATGTATTGTTTCCATCTCGATCGTGGGACACTAACAATTGGAACCCACCGCCAAACGGAGTTTATAGTACAGTCTGTATTTTCCTCTGCATATGATATATAGTATGATGTTGTGTTCGGCCATGCATGCCGATTACAAAGATAGGGAGTGGTAGGTCTAATTCGTTTTTTTTGTTTTAGCAAGGCGCCACTATACCGCATCCTCAACATTGAGCTACTGTCAATCGTTCAACAGTCAATCATTCAACATGTTTGGCACTTTGTGTAAATTGATCTATTTTTCATGTGCCTACGTGCATTACTGACACTGATAGATTTCACTGTATATAGTTTTCTAAATTGTTGTTGTCTTATGTGACAGCTGGTACCAACCAATTTTCCATTTTATAATTGTTTCATTGCCTTTAGTTTTCATATTGTTGTCAATTTACTTATTGTTACATAGTTAATAATTATTTTGTTATGGAAATGTAGATTTTTCAGACTGTTTCAAGTTTACATCTTTCGGAGAATGATTACAGTTGCGTAGTCGCAGGATTGGTTCGTGGGTCAGGGGAAGTGTAGCCCCACCTAAATTATTGGGAGTGTGAAAAAACTCAAAATAGTAAATACAAATAAAATAAAATCGAGCAGGAATGAGCCCAAAGGTCCAGACTGTGATTCCTTGGCTTTGCACTTCCACAAAATCCTAAATCCCATTGGATCAAAGTCAAAATCATTTCTACGGTGTTTATTTACCTCGCGCAATATATGTTTTATAATAAATATCCGCCTTCACGATACACTGACCGTACATCAATTTTGAGTTTGTGTGATGTTCGCAAATAGAGTTATTGCAAAAACGCTACAAAATCAACCTTCCACACACCCTAACTCAAGAAACGGATGTCCAATTCGAGCGAAACACGACAGCACCACTCGGCTCACCAAGATCTATCATCGTAGGCATAAATTACACATATGACACAAAGATTACCGTTTTGTTATTTTCCCGCTAAACTGGGATACTTTTAAAAAAAATATATCTGACTTTTGACTTTTATCGACAGGATCATCCACAAAATATTGTTGTTTTTGTTTCAAATAGAGAAACCTCAAGTCTATTTTGATATTCCAATCACAAGCAACAGCCGTTTTGAAAGTTTGATCTTAAATGACTTACAGTAAAAGGTAAATAACCAGAGTAATCTTGTCCATGGGATCTAACAACGTGGAGTTATTGCTTTGCAAAGAAAATCCATTTTGAAACCTATGGACCACACATGACTTTGAATCTTTACGAATAACAACATTTTCTGTGTACCCAGCATGGCCAACCGTTGTACCGAAGATGACGTTGATCCGACGATTACTTTTGAATGGAGAGCGCTTACAAGCAAACATCACATACATAAATGTACACACATACACACATACACACACACCGGTATACGCGCAATGTTGACAGCAAACACCCCTTGCCAGCCACATGAAAAACATGAAAAAGGTGTAGTCAATACCCTGCTCAGCCACGGCTGAAATACAAATGTAATTATAATGTTGGATCAAACATGATCATGTTGAATATGATCAGCGGTAATTAATTTAAAACAGTGTCATACAACCAGGGGAATGGGAGCAGGGATGCCGCCATGAATTCCCCGAAGAGAGGGATATCTCGATCGACGGTTCGATAGCTTCCCCGATACTAGCTGCCCCGTCGGAGGTATACAATAGTACTAACATGTGATCTCTCTCTCTCTCTACCTCCTGAATCTCTATCAAGGGGTGAGGAAAGAATACACTAACTAACTGCCGCATCATTGGCCAACGCTCTCCACCTCCCTCTATCCATGGTCATAACCCTCCAATCGCCATCTCCCCCAGGCCTCCTAAAATCCCTCTCAATACAGTCCTTCCACCTCAAACGAGGCCTCCCCCTACCCTTTCTACCAACTTCCTCGTATGACAACGCCATCTTTGGAAGTCGTCCTCCATCCATCCGTACCACATGCCCAGCCCACCTCATTCTACCCCTAATCAGTCTCTATAGATATATATAACAACTTGATAGTAGCAGTATACATTCTGACATTATGCAACAAAAGAAGGCATTTATTGCAACATACAGCTTAACTAAAACATTGGAGTTTCTTAATGACGTTTAATGTAGTACTAAAACTTTCCTATATTTTGAGTTCCTAGTAGCCTACTAGTTTCTCAAAGAAGAGCATATAGTTCCAAAGTATACATACTGGTATTGATGCAGTCTTCATTTAATATATTCCTTTAACTGTTTTTTCGGACGACCAAGGTTTTTTCTAATTTAGGGTTGTGCTCCCGATCTCATATATATGTTCGACTTCAAAGTCCCAGTACATAATATTCTTCTCAACACACCGTAGTTCCTACACCTCAAATGTTGCTAATCCCATTCTTGCTAATTTCACATAGACTACCACCCGTGTTGGGAAACACTCCGGTCAAAGGTCATTTGAGGTCAAACACTGAAGCCACGTGTTCAATGTTTAACCTCAAATGACCTTTGACATTCATAAAAAATAACACAAGTCTTGTATGCATTGGGGTCAATCTTAATACCAAGTTTGAACAATATCGGACTTTAACTTTTTGGGAAAACGTATTTAAAAGCCATTTATCAGGCTATGTACTTTTAGTTGTAAGGACCATACGTCACAATAATCTTGAAAGAGGCCTTTTTTTTAAACGTGGCGCGTAAAAAAAGTGGCGTTCTCAAATCGAAAACTTCAACATCAATATATTGAGAACGGAATAGCGGATTTGACTCTAGTTTGAAGCATATTGTCGATAATTTTCACTATAATATCAACTAACATTATTGACAAACTCTCTGAGCCCTTTAACCCAATACAAATGACAAGGTCGTTGTTATCTTGTCGTCCAGCTGTTTTGAGCAGACGGGCATTGCAGTATTATACTTTATAGAGTGGTGCTTCCGATGTCGCAGATGCTCTTCCTCAATGCCCTGATCTTTGTCGGATTCCTGAAGAGCATCATCGATACCCGTTGCTCGCGTCAGCACGTCATATACCGCCCGCTTTGCCAAACCCACGTCATCCACACTAAGTGCTTATATGGTACCGGCATACTTCCTTATAATATCCATTTCAAACATCTCATTTGCATTCATACTCCTACCGGAATAATTTTTAAAACACGATATATTCTGTGTTATTATTAATGCATCTGATACACACCATACAGTAGTTTTACACATATATATTATTTTTTGTTGATATTAGAAAGAGTCGCTCGCTGTCTCGATCCCAAGTTATTTTTTATTTATTTTTATTTCAACATTTCATGTCAGGGTAACTTCTTTAGCCATTGGCTAATCTTCCAGAAGGCCCTGTGACGCAACGAACGGACAGGTGATAGGGGAAACCGGAGTGTCCGGAGTAAGACCTCTAGTTCTAGACATGGCCATCCCATCTGCACGTCCTTACTGGGAATCGAGCCCCGGTCGCAGTGGTGCAAGAGCGTAGCGCTTACCACTACGCCACAGCCTACTCCTTAAATCTGGAATAACATTATGTTCTAAAGACTCTCCGAACTTTCATTGTCTCTAAAATGTTCGTATAACTGTTATTATTATCAATTAATTAATATTAATGACATGCTCGGTGTCTTCCCATTATCCAGCTGTTTTCTGCAGACGGGTACTAATGCCTTCTACTTTGGAGTGGTGCTCCCGATGTCGCTATTGCTCCTCCTCAATGCAGTGGTATTTGTCCGTATCATGAAGAGCATCATATTTACCAAGGCAATGTGCACATCGACGGAGAAGAAAGCCCAACGGGACATGGTTCTACGGCGCGCCCAGAATGCAGTCGCCATATTTATCCTCTTAGGATTGACCTGGTCATTTGGACTGCTGGCCATCGGCAAGGCAGAATTCGCGTTCAATCTCCTGTTCAACATTTTCAACTCGTTGCAAGGTTTCTTTATCTTCGTGTTGTTTTGCGTGCGACAGGCGGAGGTGAGGAAGGTGTGGAAGGTTTGGGCGAGATGCGGATGCATCGCCAGAAGTGAAAAACGGGTGTCAACTGGTAAAGTGAGTGCCACTGCTGTTAAGCCACAGCAATGTATGGCTGATGATCTATATTCGGTCGTGGTTAAAAAGGATTCTTCATTCTCAGAAGACTTGACGATGTCACAAAGTGAGTCGGAATACCAAGTCGTTAATCGCATCGTACCAGATCATCGCAATTCGATAGTTAACAGTCTGTTGCGGTACTACAACAGAAAATGGCCAGACCAACAGTAAACATTACAAATTTAGGCCACTGAAACATGTGTACTACTGGGACTGCATGCTGATTGGCCAATGAAGAGACATAGGTTGTGAAACAACCGCGAAATGTCAACAGTGGGCAATATTACCAATGACCTTCGCTGCTCAATCTGCAGTTATTTCTACTAGGCTACATGAGTACAATTGTTTTAGTACATTTTAGTATTCTATACAATATAATGTCAATTTAATCACCGTAATCGTGATTATTGATAAATTTAGTATGGCATACATGTGACGATTGTTGGATTATTTTCAAGATTTGGCGAGAAACGAGACACAGAAACAAATATTATTTTGATTTTGTGAAAGATTGACCTGAGATACAGCGATTTTTCTTCTATGCATTTTGTTTTAAAAATGTGAAAAATAGTCCCAAATTAATACAAAATATACTGAAATCAAACTAAACTTTAGGAATGATCCAACTACAACATCGAAACATCAGAAAATAATGTAGTTTTTGTTTTAGATTGTTGTCACAAAATATACGGTTTACCACTGGAAACCACATAATTAAGAGGTATGTCCCATGTAACTCAGAGAAGCTGGTACGGTGATATGTTTTTTTCAGATTTCAGTGGGCTAAATTGTAATGAATGCAATTCGGTAATCAACCAACTTCACTGTACCTAAATTTAATAATTATAATTATACGTGTAGATGGGAAATATACAATACAAGTTACCCAACTAAACATTGCTGACACTGGTGTCGTGCAAAACAAAGCAGGAGTACCGTGTTTCCTTGCTTCCGTATTCTGAGCAATGTCGGTCGTGCAAATATATATCCAGGCTGACCAATAAATGTTCGTTGTGCTGAAAAAATAGTAAAAAAATTGCAGCTGCAACACATTGGAATCAACTACCAGAGATTGTCAAATCACATGATACATTAACACATTTTAAGAGGTCACATAAACACATTTTCTCACCTTAGGCTATAATTAATGCATATTTGCATGAACCATGCAGATACTTGTATTTATATGTAAAGTTTCACTTTGAGCTGTAACCTTCTGGTTTGAAACAGGGAAAGAGCTATATATAAATATTTAGTAGTAGTATTATTAATAAGAATAATAGATGTGCACCCAGTGGTACCACAAAGTGGATGATCCTATTTTTTCGATGGTGATCCCAGGTACCCTATTTACAAAGGGGATAACCCTATTGGTTTTGATGGTGATATATACCAGGGGGATGAAGATATTTTTTTGCGAAAATCTCATGTAATTTCTAGAAAAAGGTGTTGGTGTGGTATTCCAAAGAAGAGCAGAACGTGGCTAGAATGATTATTTGGAGCACATAGCCTTCAACTTCTACATTGGTGTATAAACACTAAAGTGAGACTCTTTCGAAGGTCTTTCCGTTGTCGAAGTTAACTTGGGTTATTGAAGTTTAAGGTTAATAAACTCATATAAAGCCTATCTCTCTCTATATATACATATTCGTATGCGCTTAATATCACAGAAAACTACCGAAAACTAATAAAAACAGATGGAAATGTAACATAAATGATACAGGTATGCTAAAGCAACGTAGTGCGTTTTAAGTTGTGACTTAAATATACATAGCTGAGTGAGTTAATTGACGTATGTTAACCGGAAATGAATTCCAAACAATGGGAGGAGTTAAGGCGAAGGCACGATCGCCGAGAGTCTTGTGATTGATCTAGGAACTTTTAATGTAATGGAAGCGCTGTAACGGAGTTGGTATTTGTTGCTATTATGAATTATACAGTATCACTCGGATATGATGTTGCCTGATTAGTAATGATCTTGTATATTAGAAGAGCATTTTTAAATAATATGTGATATTTAACTGTTGCATTAGTAAAAAATAACACCTAAAAATATGATAATTTTTTCAGCTATATGTTGCTGAACATTTTGATAACATTTCCGGAGTCACATATTCACGCTTAGTCCGTATTATTCTGTACGTATCTAGGATATGTATATGTACTCTAAAACTTGAACTATCACCCTTACGTGTATATAGTTATTTTTCAATTAAAGTACTTTAACATCCACATATCAATAGCACCAAATCTTCGCCATATAGTATCTAAATTATTCCTCTGTACCGATATCTAACAAGGAAGAATCCACAGATCGGCCATTACACCATTGGTCAACGCCCTCTACATCCCTCCATACATAGCGCCCAACCTTCAATCGACATCACCAACCCTCCTAAAATACCTATCAACATAATTATTCCATCTCAAACTAGGCCTCCCCATACCCCTGCTACCATATTCCGTGTGCGACATCGCCACTATTTTGCCCACATGCCCGCCAACCCCTATCGCTCCGTATAACCATCTCTGTTAGGCTCCTATAGTCGACCCAATCTCCCACTTAAATCATCGAAAATTCTCATTTCCACCCGCTTAGCTCTCGCTATCCCAGATGAAATATGTACCCAATTATTTCCCTTTTAATTCAGCTGTCACAACCCTCTCTATATTTCTCCAGGTCAGAGCCGCTGATTGATACTTTTGCGAACCTCTCTCACCAGACTGCCCGTCACCAGAAATGGTTCCCTTAAGTTATTCCTCTGTTTAATATCCTGGTCTTGTCTGCTCGAATTATACATATATCCTGAGTCTGCGAGCATACTGACAAAATCATTGTATTATCCAGGTTCATATACGTTATCCATCCATTCTACCAAAACCTCATTCATGCAACTTCTGCGATCTTTTGCAGGACGTCAAGTTCTCTGTATGTATTTCCCTGTTAATCACTTCCATCACCATAGTGTGCAGTAGTGGACTTAGGGCACCAATCCTTTTGGAGCCCAATATGTACCCCATGCAGCCTCTTCTAAAATCACCGAACCAACCAACATCGTACCCTTTATATACCATCTTGTAGATTATCCATAATCCACAAAATAAGCCTTCTCCAGAACCACAAAAACTCAATGCCATACTCTCGTTGACCCCGTCTTCTTTACAACTAACTCTCTAGGTGATCAAAATAATCACGTGTTCCTCAAGTTGTCCTTATACGAAAACCCTCATGTTTCTCTCCAATCTCCATCTCAATACTTGTCCTAATTATTACATCCAATATCCTTTCCAGTATAGCTTAAAAACTTGCCCCAATAGTGTGATACTCCAATACTTTCCAGGATCATAAGCATTACATTTTCGCTTCAAAATAGGTACAATCGGACCAGTCTTCCAGTTACTCGGAGTAATTCCCTCCTCAAATATACGCTAGTCAATCTCTCTATAGCCACTTCTTTTTAAGCTCCCCGGTTATACAATAAACATTTCCATCAGTGTTTTGTCCAAAGATGCAGCCATATCCATATCCCACTTCATCCTTCTCAGAGCACAATCCACTTATCAATTTAAAATCACGCCTACCTCAATATTACCCCTCACCGAACTAGGTTGATCCATACCAGCACCCCTCCCTTAGTGTAGAGTTCCCTGCAGTAATTTTCTCACACCTTAATTACCTCCTCCTTGTTCGTTACCAACATCCCATCCTGGTCCTTGGACACCCTGGTTCCCTTAACATAATGCACTCTGTGTCTTCCTGTCCCTGATCATTTTACCTAGCTGGTATCTAAACAAAGTTTATGATATATATGGACCTTCTTGATGTATCAAAATATTCGCTGAAGACTATTTAGAGGCTAAAAGGGTATCTTATTAACTTGACCAGGCGGCCATTTACTGTGGAATATTGTAACGAAGAACGAGAAGTTCCATTTAACAAATTACCACATTTATATGTTTATCTAGCTCCATTTACAAATTTTGGGTTATTAGGTGTACATTGATAAAAAAAATCACTAATATAAGGTATTTCTAGAAGGCCGCACTTCGTATGACTTACTGTTAGATTTTGTAGCACATTATCTTTGCATTGTGCATTTATCGTCTTCTGTTGCTTCGGCTGGATAGATGAAATATTGATAGCACAGTTTATTAAATTTGGCATTAGCGATAATATGTTATCCAGTGCTTTGTCTAGAATCATGGCTATTCGTAAGACTTTGTGAGTGATTCTAAAGTGTGATATTGTACCTCTTTGTAGATTGTAATTAGTCGAAGTTGAGTGAACTCCAATGAACCCCACTGCAAAGATTAAATATTTCGGGAAACACTGGCATTCTACGGGTAGTTGTTCCAGACGAATCGTGCTGCACTTCACTGTACTTTTTCCAGCGTAGATTTTCTGTTGGCTGTATGTGCGTTCGAGATAGCGGCAGCGTATTCTAGTCTTGACGAATATGTGTTTTATAAGCCGTATCCTTTATTGCCTTGTTACAGCAATGGAGATTGCGTCTGCGTGAAAGGTTTAGGTTTTAGCTTCGGTTTTCTAACAGGTTATGTTGTAAGACTTCTGATTGCCGATAAATTACAAAAAATGTTTCGGCATGGTTGCTGCGTAAGCGCAGTTTTGTTGGCTTTGTTGGTAACTTGGTTGATATGGTTGGACCAGTTTAGATATTTGGTAAGGTTTACGCCGATGTATGGGTGGTGGTCCACAAACTTGAGGGGAATGCTATTCATGCTATAATGATACTGCATGGAGTGACTTGACCTTGTGAGTAACATGTATGTAATAACAATTCCAAGAGTTAAAGGACATTTACCACTTTCTTTCTCATCTGCATATTCTTTCGAGATCTTCCTGGAGTACCAAGTTCAGTGACGGATCCAGGACGTTTAGAAGGGGGGTTGGGCAACACATTTTCGTAGTGGAATTAACGGTGAATAGTATAACGTCTATGCAAGGAAGTGAAAAAATAGGGGGAGCGCGCTCCCCCTGCGCCCCCACCTGGATCCGCGCCTGAAGTTGTCTTCTGGTTCTTCAATTTCCAGGTAAAGTATGGCATTATCTTCAAAAAGTATAATGTTTGAGATGACCTCACTTGGCAAGTCGTTGATGTATATAGTACGAAATAGTAAGCTAATTACGAAAAACGTAAAACGAATGCGAATTTTATTTGAGCGTAGTAATCGTAGTACTGGATTTTATTGTAACTGCATAACGAAAAACAACTATATTGAACCTAAGCGTATCTTCTACGGTGAACTGCGAGCTGAAACACGCTGCTTCGGTGGACAGAAAAAGTTTCACTCTGAAGGCATCCATGGAATATTTTGACATTGACCACACGTTTTGAGGAGGCCACTGCCATTAACCGTTCATCATGGCGCGCGTGGAGCGATTACCAGGGGAGCAAGATCTGACGATGCTCGGCGCATCACACTGCTAAGACCAAGTGTCCACTGCTCAAAACACGAAACTACGCCATATCTACATCTATACACCGTCACCGTGCTGACCAGATTTCGTGTCCCCACTCTAACTGTGCCAAACATTTCAAGACTAGGATTGGTCCGTTAATTAGTTACCCGTCCGTCCCCACGCGAACTGACATTTGGATGACTTTTCTGTAGATGATGACAGTCATCTCCTACCAAGAAGAACGAATGACTATATTGAACAGCTATATATAGTGGCACACAAGAATCTCTAAAACGAAAATATCGAAAGTTGTTGTTAATTTTGCTTATTTCTCAATATTAAATGTAAATATGCTACGGTTCATGTATATACATTATAACATATAACATATAAGCTATAAAGTAATATAGGTATCCTAATTTTTATGTAAATATTTGCTATTAATACATTACATTGTTCATAGTTTCCCACGGTTCAATATTATATAATATGTCACAACCATTGTTGTAAAGGTTTTCATTTAAATTTAATCGGACCCCAAATAAATGCAATCGGACAATGTTGTGTTTAATTTGACGTTGCATGACCTTCCAAACTGCTCACCTAACGTTAGCGTATCAGTTACTGTTCCGTACCCAGAAAACTATAAAATTAAAATATCATAAGTTCTTGCTAATTTTGCTTATTTCTCCCGTTTTAAATGTAAGTAATTATTTATTTATTTATTTATTAACTGATATTTATACAGGGTAACTCGCTCAACAGAAGCTGGTATACTGCAAGGCCCTGTCAAACAATAATATATAATCAAAAGTTAACAATGAAATCGGAACATACAA
>JAODAI010008581.1:0-13028 GCA_027575025.1 Scotoplanes globosa | reverse complement strand
CTCCTGGGAGATTAAGGAGAGCTTTTCGCTCTCCTGAACATTTCACACATTTTTTCTGGTTTATATTTCTAGCACAATAGGGCAAAATATAACGGACAATATATCATTAATATCGCATTGCGATTTACGACCAATATTAGCATAGTAATACGAGTTTTACCACCCCCCAAAATAATAAAACCTTTTTTTTAGGAGAGCAATCAATTGCTCTCCTGAGCACTTTTCAGGAGCGCAATGGAGCGCGATCGCGCCGGCGCTCCTTATAAATAAAGGTCTGTCATGATCGAGAATTGTAAATTTATGCTATTTTATGATTATGACGGCACGTATCCTCGACTGGAAATAGTGCATTAAACCTTGCCAAAATTTAAGATGGGTTAGGCCTAGTAGCTAAATATTGGACATACTATTTTTTTTATTTATAATTACTGTAAGTAGGTAAAAAAAAATGTTCACTATAGTTAAAATATTTCATCGGCTGAAAAATGTAATATACCATATTCAGAAATTTGCCATGTTGAATAGAACAGAACGTTCAATCTTTCATTGATCACAAGATCAGGGATTGAATTCCGGAATAAAAATTCAATCCTACAAGCAACAAAGACTTTGACTGCACCACACCCTAAATATCGGAAGTGAAGCCGTCCTGAATGGCAATGCGGGTGCTTGGATATTACATTTCGTCCTTATTAAAGGATATATGCCTCCAAGACGTGCACTGATAGAAGCTGAGAGGAAGACGAGAAGATAAAGAGGACAAAAACTGACCTGGTTGACCATAGTCAAGAAACCACATATTACACTGGGAATTGATTTAGGGGTGTCTATGCTGCCTTCGCCATGATTTAAATTATATGATGTATCATCCAGTCGGGGGCTCTGATCTGGAGAAATCTAGAGGGGTTATGCCTCTGCAATGGCATGGCGGTGGCCGGGTCTTTCTTCAAAAAGAGAGCCAGTCACAATATTGTGTAGTAGTGGGTTGCACAAAACGGAGGTGGACCTGCTGGTAGTTAGGAAGATTTTAGACGGGGAGCATGTCAACACGCAGCACAAACCTCTCGTTTTTGTATTGCTGTTACAGAAGCGTAATGTAATAAGGGAAGTGATAGACAGTGTAAAATGAACCCCTGCATGGTGCTCTTGCATAATTGTTATATATTTATATCCTTTATTATCCATATTGTTTTCGTTCATTCCCTGTAGGTATATTGGAGGGTATCAACACTAGAGACAACTACACCTACATAGAAGAACAACTGGCTAGACAGGTACATTTAATGTCATATTGGGATAAAAGCTTTCCATAACTAGTCTCTGTATGCAATAATAACTTTATGGAATCTCTCTTTGATATTACAGTATAATACTCTTTGATATACAAGTTCCCTTTTCTTGATATGATGTGAGAGGATTGCACTTCCAGCAAACTCTTATTTTTATTGTGGGGTACTTTCAGCTGATCGCAGCGTGAAAACTTCTCCTCTCCTAACGAAACAACACCATGATCCTTACCCAAGTGGTCTTGCACCCATCTGACATTGTGGAACTTGGCGCGGCCGAGCACCATGCATGCAAACCAAGCACATACAGGACATTTCTCTGACAAAATGAGTCGGAAGTCGCAAATACAGATATTGAATTGCAGGTGGAAATACGTAAACGTACACGTGCGTTGACGTGCCGCGTGTGGTAGAACGTAGCTTAATGCAAATTACACGATATTAGCATTTCTCTAAAAATATTACATTCCCAATACGTTACTTTGAAAAATAAGTAAAGATGGATATACACAATTGTTATAGATATATATATATACATATACCAAATGAGAGGTAATTGTATGTAATAATTGAATATAACAAATATCTCCCTTTTTTATTTTGGAAACTTCCGACTTATTACGTCAGAGCAGCTCAAATTTACTAAAATTGCATCTTCTTGTACATACATTGATGTATTTGACCATAACTCGGATACAACGATCCTTGGGCATGGGCCATATATTAGATATTTTAGGTTAAAGGTCATCTAGGGGCATTCTATGTCATTTTTTCAAAATTTGAAAAATACTTCTTCTACAGATTGTAATAGATTTTGATGAAGTTGGTTAAAATATTTGACTTTGACCATTTCTACCCTGGTAACGTCATTAATTAGAGCTATCTAACGAAAATTGCTCCTTCTCGTATAGTCATAGGTGAGCTTTTACAAAACTTTAGATGCAACGTTCCT
Organism: Scotoplanes globosa; assembly: GCA_027575025.1. Classification (NCBI taxonomy): domain Eukaryota; kingdom Metazoa; phylum Echinodermata; class Holothuroidea; order Elasipodida; family Elpidiidae; genus Scotoplanes; species Scotoplanes globosa. The sequence goes on along the minus strand of JAODAI010008581.1, from coordinate 10,790 downwards.
TAGGTAAGTAAGGAGGTGACGTTTTGGCATATTTTGTTATACATTGATATGAGAACAATTTAGGTTAGTTTGTTAAAACATACAATGAATTAACCAATACACAATATGATGCATTTATTAATGTAAGTTTACTTTTCTCCAGTATGCCTGTACCATTAACATATAGTGCTACCGTAGACCTATGTAATGCGTAAAGCTAAAATAGAACTTTGTAAGCTATTATTTGATTGGTGCTCTTGTATTAGGGGGGCGGGGGATATGAAGTGACGTTGTTTAACGTCTTGTCACTCCCCTTGCAGGGCTTAGACGGTACCTTACTAACGCAAGGGCTTTTCAGAAGCGAAGTAGCCCTTTGTGATTGGATGCCCTTCCTGACGTCAACCTACCACCCTCTATGGACCAAGGTGACTAGAGTAGTCAAGATAAAGTACCTCAATCAAGTATATAAGCCGAGATAACCAACAGCAGCGCTGGGATTCGAACCAGCGATCTCACAATCCAGAGCCCCTGCCCTTACCACTGGGCTATCTCGACTTACCAAATATTGTTTTTATAATTCCTAGGTATAGGAAGAGAGGTGAGCTCAGCGGTAGAGTGTTCAAATTGCAAGCCAGGGGTTCCAATCCCGCCAGGTTCGTTTCAGGTTCTTCGCAAATTTTTGGATTTTATTGTCACTTCAATTGTGGTTTACAAGTCCTCACCTCTCTGTCAGTCTTTGCGAAACTGGCTAAAGACTGGTGATTATTCTCATCCATGGGATGGGCATGTATAAATGACGGTCCCGGCATAGGATCACTCCTACATATATCGACATATCTGGTCACTTGTCGCAATGAGTAGGGAGAAACCCCAGTGACCATCCATGATCACATCTGATACCGTAGTGTATCCTGAACGCTATACTCCAGTTATGAGTCTAGTTTAGTGTTCTACTACAGAAACAGAATATATACCCCATAACAATAATTATATTGTTTACTATGTATTGGCTGTTGTCGCTATAGTTGTCTTTAATATTATGGTATGATCGACCTTATACGTATCGTTATATATTGTAATTATTTCTGTTTATCTTACTAACGAAGGTGTCGTGGCGCAATGGTTAGTGCTACGGTTTGATGATCCGAGGATTACTGGTTCGAATACTGGCGTAACCATTTAACCCTGTGTCCCTGAGCAAGACACTTAATCTTGATTACCTTTCTCCACTCAGGTGTTAATTGAGTACCTTTTCGAGGTGAATCTATGTCACCGGGCACTGCTTTAGCTGCTGCCATTAACCTACTATGTGGGTTCGGCGAGTTCACCCATGACTGGGGAAATGTAAAGCGCTTTGTAACTACGGTAGAAAAAGGCGCTATATAAATGACACAACATTTATAAAGTATAGTGTTTGCCGAAACATGTATAATATTAAAACCGTTTGTTTCATACTTCAATTTTTAGCTAATCTGATTTTATATAGACCTTTTGGGTCCGTTATTTTCAACAATCATTATATATTAATAAACATTATCATGAATGAAATAATTGGATTATTTATTATTTTGTTTCTTTCTGATACATGTCTTACAGGAGGTGAGAAGTTATTATTATTTACGTAATTAGTATTTCAATGCATGTGTATAATCTAGTAGTACTGCATTACATGGTGTAAGTTAGTATTATGTCAATGCATGGTGGAATTTAGTTATTAAGTTACTCATTACGTGGAGTCACTTTGTGATAAGTTATATAATATTATTATGTCAATATGCATGGTGTAATCCAGTCATCTAGTACTGTAAACATTGGGCAATCTACAATCTTTGAAAAAAATATTGGGATACATCACACTTGCTACTATTATATATATTCATCCAAATGTATTTATCAAATCCCATATACCAATCAAAATTTTCACCATCGATCGACATGAATTTTACGCTATTTAAACAATAAATGTGTCTAATTCTCCTTAAAATTCATAAAAAGATGTAAATCATGTTAATGCCTGGTCACGTGTCATTACTTAACAATAATGTGAAAATAGGTTATTAATGACATTATATATTACATTATATACCCCACCCCCATTCAATGTTGAAATTGTGAGCCAAACAGTTTAAAAGTTCAACATTGACTGGGGGAGCGGGGTTTGTCCCACATAATTTAGTCAAAGATTGTAGCCATGCATTGTACTACATTACATGGTATAATTCCATGAGTAGTTATGACTATATATTATTATGTAAATGGGCAATTTCACCGTCATTCGCATTACACTTTACAGCACTTTTCTTAGCTCTCAGGGCTACCCTCTTTATAGTTCTTGGAGTAGTAAGCTAATTATTGGCAGGAATGAGGCTATTATCTTATAGTATTACAATTTCGTTGTGACTTTTGGTTAGAAAATTACGGCAATTTGAAAACCTGTCACTCGCATTACACAAAAAGGATCTATGCTAAAAAACTGCACTTTTTCAATTCAAGTTTCTGCTAAAACTATGTATGTTATAAGTAAATTTGTGGAAATGCTAAATAGCTAAATGCATATTGCTATGAACTTGGACAGTAAACATGCATGGCAGTCAAAACAGTCAAATTCATTTTACACACACTTTTATATGAATATGGCCCGTCACTCGCATTACATCACTCGCATTACATTATTTTTTTATGTCACATTTTAGTTATAAAAACATCATTGGGTCAATAACATTAATTCTGTTTTCACCCGGGGTGTGTGCACGTTTGTAAAGGCCTTCAACCGTGGACATTGACCTTGCAGTGTACATTCTAACCGTGGACACCCCTCCTCCAAACGAGGACGTCCTACCTATGATGCCTTTAAAATCATTTAAACAAAGGTGCAAAACATGGATCTAGGTGGAGGTGTATCCGAGGTCCACTGCTAGTGGGTATTTTGTGTATCACATGTCCACTTTGAGCGGTAAAAATTCACACTCACCGGTCCACGGTTTGATGGTCTGACACAGAAACAAAATTTAAACCGACAAAGTCCTCGATCAACAGTTTTTACAAGTCTGTATATGTGTGTGTGACGCCTGGCTCGTTAACACGATATATCAATAACCGTAAGTCGGATTAGGTTGATATTTTATACAGTGATGCCTTGCAGGTCGGTTAGGAAGCCTATTGATTTTGACAATGATACTTTGCATATTAATGAGTGGGCAGGGGGCTTATTTAAAAAATCTCAAATGCCTTGTTAACACGATATCTCAATCACCGTAAGTCGGATTAAGTTGATATTTGGTACAGGGATGCCATGCAGGTTGGTTAGAAAGCCTATTGATTTTGACAATTATCACTTTCATATTAATGAGTGGGCGGGGCTTATTGTAAAAATCTCAGTAAACGGCTCTTTGAAACAATATCTCAACAACCGTAAGTTGGAGTTTATATTTGGTACAGGGATGCCATGAGGGTCTGTTACGAAGCCTATGAATTTTGACGACGTCTGATACCTTGCATATTAATGAGTGGGCGGAGCTTATTGTGAAAATATCAAGTGATGGCTCGTGAACACGATATCTCAATAACTGTATGTTGGATTGAGCTGATATGTGGTACAGGGCTCTGCTAAGCCTATTGATTTTAACGATGATACCCTGGATGATACCTCGCATATTAATGGTTGTGCAGGGCTTATTGCAAAAATCTCAAGAATTGACTCGAGGCAACAATAGCTCAATAAAATAACCGTAGGTCGGATTAAGTTTATATTTGGTACAGGGATTAGGAAGCCTATTCATTCAACGTTGATACCTCACATATTAATGAGTGGCCGGGGCTTTATTCGTAAAATATTGACAGACTAGAGGCTATGCTAATTTACAATGTACAAGCGAAGCCCTTGCAATTTTTTTGAGATTTGGCCAAAATTATATTCTATAGCCCAGGGAAGAAGCTTATCTGTTTTCGGTGGCGATTCCATGTATATTAATTAGTGGGCGGTGCTAATTGCGAATATATTGACTTGTGAATATGATATATTGCTATTGAGTTGATCTTTGGTATAGGGCTGCTTTACGGGAGTTTAGAAAGTCTATATTTATAGGCTACGCTATTTTACAATGTGCAAATGAGACCCCAAAAATTAAATCAAGAAATCACCATGCACTTTGCATGTTTCTTGTTCCATTAACCTTCAAGTTAGGTAAAACTTTCTCAGCCTTGCATTCTAAAGTAACAACCTACATTCATATAAAAAATATGAACCATGGAATGTTTGTTAAAAAATATTGTGAGAAGCAATGATCATATCATATCATTCCTGTCATCTGCATTCCCACAGTATCCCTACAACTTTCTTGTTTTCAAATATAATTCAATAGGCATATACATTAAAAAGTAGAAGGGTCATGCTCAAACTTGAATGGTAGGCATAATAACCATATAGTAATTTTAAACCCTGTGCTTGCATAATGCTATTAATCGTCATGGAAATACCAGGTTGGCCAACTGTTTGTAAGACCCCTCTGCACGACTGACTGATCCCCCTTCCCTACTCACATTAGTGAACAATGTCACAATGCAGTCAACAGTATCATTACATTTATGTATATTTATCCAAACTTACATGAAGTTTAATCTTCTGAGATGCATCAATCATATTTAGGGTACAACATACTTAATACACAATAAACAATTGTGACATATTAGTGAATGCCCTATTCCCATTTAACAAAGTTGAGGAATTTTGAGCCTACCATGCTAATGTATTAGCCTACATGTATGCCTAAGTGGTTCAATTAAATGGTTATGTCCATCTTGGACACTGTGGAACATAAATTTATTAATGAAGAAGAGCAGTACATACATTCAGTGTGGAAATGCCCAAATACATGGTGTAATGGAGGATGTGTCCTTGTTTGTGTGGAAATGCCCAAATACATGGTGTAATAGAGGATGTGTCCTTGTTTGTGTGGAAATGCCCAAATACATGGTGTAATAGAGGATGTGTCCTTGTTCGTGTAGAAATGCCCAAATACATGGTGTCATAGAGGATGTGTCCTTGTTTGTGTGGAAATGCCCAAATACATGGAGTAATAGAGGATGTGTCCTTGTTCGTGTAGAAATGCCCAAATACATGGTGTCATAGAGGATGATTGTGTCCTTGTTTGTGTGGAAATGCCCAAATACATGGTGTCATAGAGGATGTTAATTTGTGTCCTTGGTCGTGTGGAAATGACCAAATACATGGTGTAATATTAGAGGATGTGTCCTTGTTTGTGTCGAAATGCCCAAATACATGGTGTAATGGAGGATGTGTCCTTGTGTGGTGTAATAGAGGATGTTAATGTGTGTCCTTGTTCGTGTGGAAATGACCAAATACATGGTGTAATATTAGAGGATGTGTCCTTGTTCGTGTAGAAATGCCCAAATACACGGTGTAATAGAGGACGTGTCCTTGTTAGACGTGTCCTTGTTCGTCTAGAAATGCCCAAATACATGGTGTAATAGAGGATGTTAATTTGTGTCCTTGTTCGTGTGGAAATGACCAAATACATGGTGTAATAGAGGATGTGTCCTTGTTCGTGTGGAAATGCCAAAATACATGGTGTAATAGATGTGTCTTTGTTCGTGTGGAAACGCCAAAATACATGGTGTAATAGAGGATGTATCCTTGTTCGTGTGGAAATGACCAAATACATGGTGTAATGGAGGAAGTGCACTGACGTCATGTTATTCTGAAACAACCTGAAATCGGAGGACTCTTTGGAGGTCAACAGCAACAACAATGGGCTGTCTACATCCAATCAGCAACACTACACTAAGCTACACTAATGGTCATTGCAAAAATAAGTTGTTTACAATGACCTCCTCCACTTGTCTGACCGGTTAGCTCAGTTGATAGAGCGTTGGACTTATGATTGTAAGGTCACGAGTTCGAATCCGGAGTGATGATGATTATATTCAGGAAACCTATTCATTCATTCATTCCACGTGGCTACACTTTTCATTGAAGTTGACGTGCAGAAGATCTATAGTACTACGATACTGCAGCATGTCCGACGCATGCATGGTGTATTGTAGTTAGAGGTTACTGCTATTTACTGTTTCAACATCCCTGAACCGGGATTATAATTGACAAACTGCATTAGTCAAGAGCTGCAACAATATTATTCTGAGTTATGAAGGGTTTGTGTGGTATTATATATAGTGCACAGATATATGTAATGTGAGCCTATAGATAGAACATAAATTCTCCGTTCCTCTGATTTATAGTCATAGATGTTTTTAAGGTTGATTGATGATAAGATTGTTTAATTTCTTCCCCAAAGTGTAAAATTTAGTCAAACCAGCTAACTTTGTGATAGCTATTAAAAGATGTAGGTATATAATTTAATATACAGGTTGCATGTTCGTTACATATAATTGCAACATTTTTGATTTTAATATACAGGTGGGAAAAGTACCCCCCCCCCCCCCTCTCTTTCTCAATTTAGAATTTGAGAAAGTTGTTTGCATGGGAATACCGTGATTGCTCTTGGATGTACCTTTTTAATATTTAATTCAATGTTTTGTTTTCAACATGGGAAATTAATATGTCAGTTTTATTGCATGTACGTATCATTTCTTTCAATATACAGGTAATATGTTCTTGCATACAGTATATGTTTCAATTAGTTCTATATTTTGCTTTTAGTGTGTAAAATTAGTGTTAAACGCATGTATGTTTCATATAGTTAAATATTATGTTTTTTAGTATGCCAAATTGAAATATACAAGGTAGGTACATAATTGCATACATGCACATTTAATATACTAGTTTCAATATTTTAATTTCAACATGTAGAATAAATGTATGCAGCTATGCTACATTGTTTTGTGGCTGTGCGGTTAAGGTTGGTGACTCTAGAAACTATGAAGCTCAGCAGTCGGGAGATCCAGGATCCGAATCCCGGGTTGGATCTAGTAGTGTTTTTTTTCCAAGAGCAATCACGGTATTCCCATGCAAACGACTTTCTCAAATTCTAAATTGAGAGAGGGGGGGGGGGTACTTTTCCCACCCTAAGATCTCAGCCTACAATTGTCCGAATGATCTGAAATGTGTTATGAACAATATGGAACCCCCCAAAATCTTAATTATGTTATCTTTTTTAATTATACGCTAATTACAAAGGAAGTGTGCAAATTTCACATTTAAAAAAAACTAAAACAAAATGACCTCAAATTTGCGTTGAAATCTAATTTAACTTCATTATAAACTAATATAAAGACATATGGAAGGCAATACCTATGTTAGCAATGCATTTGGAGACAAGTATATGCGAAAAATGGTTTTATTATGACATTTTAGTAATTTCTTATGTATTTCATTGTTTTAATGATTATCAGTATTTTCTATGTATTATATTGTTTTTATGGATTATGTATTACATTGTTTTATTTGTTATGTATTTTATTGATTGAGATGAAATGGTGTATTTAGCAACAAGTTTATACTCACAAAATTAATTATATGTCAATATATTTACAAACAACAGTGTTATAACATATACAATATATGTACAAACATATGCAATAATTGCACATTTTTAAAACATACGTTTTTAAAATTCATGTGACATCAACATGAGGGGGCCCAGACGAACGTTGATAGTGCCAAAATGTGTGCAAGAGAGAAAAAGTCATATGCAAACAGAATATATAGCCCGAGCGGTTGCGATTCAGGAATACAAATGTTGAGGGGGAAATTATGCCCCCCTGGTAAGTTAGGGTTAAGCTGAACGTGTTTTGAAACCGCTTAAAAAATCCAGAAGGGGGAGGGGGAGGGGCCAGTGGACTACGTTAATTTAAGCTGATGAAGTTTTAAAACCGTATCAAATGTTCAGTATCAGCTTTTAACTGAATAATGTTCGTATAAATATTAATTTCCTTCATTTAATTTACCGAACATGTACTCTAAATCATTTGATTATTTACTTCATATCATATATTGTTCCTCGGGAACATAAATATATAAATGACTTCGACTCAAAATATTAGACGGTAGAAATCTGGAAGTTGTCACGGTTATGTTTCCATGGACCGATATATGTATTCCTTTATAATCCTCAATACTTCGGTATCCTGTTGTCTTTATATTTCAACAGTATCGCTCGCCGTCCATTCCAATACTTTACAGGCTCTGTATATTCGCTTTTCAAGTAGATTACTTTGACTTTTTTGAAACTTACTTCGAACTATAATTTTACTTTCTCTCTTATGTTAATTACGACTTGTCTACCATTTATCATTACTTAATTATAACTAGTTACGGCTTCCTAATACCTACAACATAAGCTCGCTGCACTAAATCACTATAACAATATATTACATTAACTGGCCCTGAATAGAACGGAAATACTAGCAAGAATAATTATGGTTGGCCAAACAGGTCATAACCCAGTCAATTGAACGCGTCGACACACAATATAACGCGTCGATTAAGTGACCAATCATTTTAGACGACACGTCGACAAACAATGCAACGCGTTACATTGTTCGTCGACGTGTCTTTTAAAATGGACTTTAATGTTACCCGTCGTTAAAACTATTTGCATTTCCTGGCCGACTAGGTCAAAATAAAGACGACGTGACGCTTAAAATGGAATCTGATTGGTTATTCCATTACGTGTCTTCAGTAAAATGCAATCTGATTGGTTGTTTAATTACGCGTTGACTTTATCACTTTAATCGACGCGTTGCATTGTTTATCGACGCGTTCAATTGGTTGGGTTACGACCCATTTGGCCAACCAATAAATAAAGACGAAGTGTCGTTTAAAATGGACTCTGATTGGTTATTCAATTAAGTGTTTTCTAAAATGAAATATGATTGGTTGTTTCTTTACGCGGTGACTTATTATAACTTTTAATCGACGCGTTACATTGTTTGTGGACGTGTTGTTTAAAATGGAATATGATTGGTTATTCAATTACGTGTCTTCTAAAATGCAATCTGATTGGTTGTTTCTGTGTGCGTTGACTTAGTATCACTCTAATCGATGCGTTACATTGTTTGTCGACGTGTTGTTTAAAATGGAATCTGATTGGTTATTCAATTACGTGTTATTCAATAAAGGTTTTGACCTAGTCGGCCAGCAAATGCAAATATTTTAACGACACGTAACATTAAAGTCCATTTTAGAAGACACGTCGACAATCATTGTAACGCGTTACATTCTTTGTCGACGTGTCTTATAAAATGGACTCCAAACATTGACTGTTCGTCGCGTCGGAACCTATACTAAATAGTTGGAGAGTTTATCCGTGGAATCAATACGGTCGATACCTACCATAATTGAATTAATATCCACACCTCTCTGTGTGATAAAAGCCGTTGTTTTAAAATTAATTAGGTCCAAATTGAGAAATACTAAGTTATACGTTAGAATTTACGTTCCTCTATTAGTTTAAATAAGATAACATTACCCCGTGTTGTAATAATTGTATGGTGACGCATTTGTATATGCGTCAGACTATGAATTTATAGGTATGGGTCTCGATCCCCACTTTTTACATGATTTTACTTTTATGTAGTCAAATCCGTGCATAGTACGGGAGCCACGTTCGGTTTACCGTGCTTATATTGATATTGTTTTGCCCAATTACAAAATCCAACTGGAAATAGAATCAACCAATTAAAATATTCATTAAAGAGCCTATTCGCCACGACGACACCCCTTTAAATAGCTTAGTATAAATTACAAACCTCATCAACGCTAGGTACTCAATATATTATGTGAGTCCTGGTCAGTATCAGATAGACAAATAAGTAGAAGGTGGTAACATTGTTTTTGTATCACAAACAAATCATACTTGGATTTTTTCGACCTTCAATAATGATATTAAAACTTTCATAAATACACTGAAATACAGCTTATTCAATTATTTGTCATAAATGCCATTATAAATATAAAAGGTAAATAGTATTTTTGCCTGTTAATCAGCTTAGTAGAATACAACAAATAGTGGGTATGATTGAAATGTCTACATATCTGTTTTACATTTAGGTTTCGTAACGTCGCTCAAGAGCATGACGATCGCTTTGGGGGCATGGCATTATAGACTGATATGATTATTGTATATACTAGGTCAATAAATTAGGCTTGTATTCATTTCCATTCATTTTATTCCGCAGGTGTCGATCGAAGTTGTGCCGTAGATTCAGAATGTAACGGACTAGCGGAAGTCGCAAAGTGCGATGGTGACAAATCAGTATGCGTTGTCTGCTGTGATACCGACAACTGTAATGGTGCTGGCGCCCTTCAAGTGTCGGCTATGGTACTTGTGTTGGTAGCAGCTTTGTATAAGTTCCTATTCTAGGTTGTCACAATAAGTTAATATATGGTGTTCAGTCAAGAAATGAGCTCACCGTGGCATGTACTATGACATGTAACTCACTGCGTGATGTCACATATATTATGTCACACATATATCACAGTGATATTGTGGAAGATTACGTGGATTGTAGTTAGCTCATATGTAACCCACACTGTGATATTACGAGGTATGAAATACAGTGAGCTCACATACGTAACACCATTGTGATGTCACACATGAGACGCCAACGCGTGACACCACCGTGATATCACACAGTGGTTACATAATGGCATCGACATCATGGTGACCTCATATATTTCATCACGCGTGCAACCATAGCCCGTGTTAAGGGCTGCCGCTAGTGTGCCATGTTTTCGTTGGTTGAGAAATAGCAACATTGATGCTCAAATAATATTATACCAGGAGCGACCAGCCCTTGGAATCCTGTATAATTTATTCATCATTTTTTAACCA
>JAODAI010008470.1:0-13029 GCA_027575025.1 Scotoplanes globosa | reverse complement strand
TGTACAATCCAAGTAAATACATTCCAATTAGTATATTTTATATTAATACATTATTGACGCAATAATAAATTTGAATGGAATTAATGTTAATGATTTAATAATTATATAGAACTAGAACAGTTAACTAGAAAGTGCATTTAATACGGTTATGTAAGTTAAATGTTGCGTCATATTGAACTGCATCATATATGCTACATATATACTTACCAATGCTTTGTACCGCATATGCAGGTATGGTACTCTCTGGTGTAGGATCTGTTTAATATAATAATATGCATACATCAAAATAGCATAATAATGTGTATAAACGTATACCGTGCTACTATATTGAGTTGTTGTTAAGTTTATGAATCCATCATACCAAATCAGTTGTCCACACTACGATGTATATCTAAACTATATCATTCAAATTAAAACATATGTATCAAGTTGAGCTAAATCATTCTGTTAGGCATCCTCGATCTGGACCTACAGGCATTTCATGCCTTTCATCCATTATCATCATATGTATCATATGTATAGACCATTTACCTGCATAACTAATATGATGTAAACAAACGTTGAAATAAATAATGTTGTATATTGCAATATCAACATTTTCACGATTATATTATATTCCCGTGAACACAAACCGTGCATTTAATAACGAGTTTGTACACATATTTGTATTTATTTGCAGTATTGTGAAGACTACTCTGTGTCATTGTGATATTCACTGTACGGGATAATGTATTTATTTTTGTCACGAAGGAAGATATCATAATGAACATCATTATTTTTGAAAAATTACAACATATTAACAAATTAAATAAAACACATACTAATCATGTATGATAACAAATCGTCATATTTTCGAAACGTATTATGTGATTAAAATATGGTGTTATATTGTAATGTTCTTTGTAATGTTACCCGTTTGTTCATATAATTGTTGCTGCATTGGTGCTGATGCGGCCACTGTCTCTGTTGAAAAAAATACAATCAAATTAATAATACTAATGTTTTACATATTTCAATAATTTTAGATGTTTTTTAAAGGTTATTTTTATGCTAAGCAACTAAAAGCTGAAACCCTTTACCATTAACAGCAAACTGTTTTGCGTCATTCAAAATATGTTTATCTCAAAACAGGGTATATTCCACTTAACTGATCTTAAATAAATAAATTCCACATTAAAATTAAGATTTGTATATTGAAATAATATATATATTTAAAACCTGTCGTGTATTAACTATTATATTTCCATTATTTCGGTGACTCATAGTATACATATTATTATTATGTTAATAATGTCATAATATAGCTGAATGTAATATGGTAATCATTTAAAAAAATCATTGTTAAGTTAACAACATAATAGTAGTTCAGTAATACGGTCATGTAACTGTAATATTGTATTATATTGAAATGCTTTAAAGACGACCCTCTTGCACTTACCCATGCCTTGTGATGTATATGCAGGTCTCTCAACCTCGGGTGTTGTACCTGTGTAATACAATTATATGGATACACCGAAAATAGTATAATAATGTTTAACAAATGTTGTATTGATTATTCACCTTATTTAATCCACACTGTTTTTGAAATTAAAATTATTACACTAATATGTAAAAAAAATGAAAGAAATGCCTGCAAATATGTTATATATCACACGAATTCACCCTTTCACAATATAATGATATCCTCATTATAAAAAACACATTTTCTAGACAAGTTTGTATGCTACTTATAGTATTGTCACGCTTATATTGTGATATACTTGAATTGATATTGTATTTAGTTTCTGTATCGAACAAAGACTTCACAATAAACATCATTATTTTTCAAAATTACAACATATTAATAAATTAAATATTTCATAATATGCATGATATTATTAAACAAAATCAAACCGTTTGGGTGATTAAAATATTGTGTTACGAATATTATGTGTATTAATATAGTCATATGCGTGTTGTGGTATCCAAGTTGAAGCTACGGTGTATAATACAAGTAAACACATTCCAATTAGTATATTTTATATTAATACATTATTGACGCAATAATACATTTGAAAGTAATTAATGTTAATGATTTAATAATTATATAGAACTAGAACAGTTAACTAGAAAGTGCATTTAATACAGTTAGGTAATTTAAATGTTATGTCATATTGAACTGCATCATATATGCTACATATTTACTTACCAATGCTTTGTACCCCATATGCAGGTATGGTAGTCTCTGGTGTAGGATCTGTTTAATATAATTATATGCATATATCAAAATAGCATAATAATGTGTGTAAACGTATACCGTGTTACTATATTGAGTTGTCGTTCAGTTTATGAATCCATCATACCAAATCAGTTGTCCACATAACGATGAATATTTAAACTATTTCATTAAATTAAAATATAGGCCATTTGCCTACATAACTACTATGAAATAAACAAACGTTGAAATAAATAATGTCGTATATTGCAATTACTAACATTTTCACGACTGTATTATATTCCTGTGAACACCAAACGTGCATGTAATAATGACATTGCACACATATTTGTATGTTATTTACAGTATTATGAAGCTTATACTGTATCGTTGTGATATTCCTTCTACGTGATATTGTATTTATTTTTTGTAACGAAGGAAGATATCATAATGAACATGATTATTTTTGAAAAATCACAACATATTAACAAATTAAATAAAACACATACTAATCAAGTCTGGTAACAAATCGTCATATTTTCGAAACGTATTATGTGATTAAAATATGGTGTTATGTTGTAATATTCTTTGCAATGTTACCCGTTTGTTCATATAATTGTTGCTGCATTGATGCTGATGCGGCCGCAGTCTCTGTTGAAAAAATACAATCAAAATCCTACTACTAATGTTTTACATAGTTATTTCGGTGACCCGTATTATACATATTATTATTCAGTTCATAATGCAATAATATAGCTGAATGTAATATGTTAATGCTTTAAAAAATACACTGACAAATTATCAATATAATAGTAGTTCAGTAATACAGTCATGTAATTGTAATATTGTATTATATTGAAATGCTTTAAAGACGACATTTATGCTTTGTGATGTATATGCAGGTCTAACAACCTCGGGTGTAGTATATATGTAATGTGATTATATGCATACACCGAAAATAGTATAACAATGTTTAGTAAAGGTTGTGTAGCTTATTCCCCTTATTTTTTACACACTGTGGTGGAAATTTAAGTTATTACATGTATATGTACTCAAACGTTGAAATAAATGCATGCAAGTATGTTGTATATCACACAAATTCACCTTTTCACAATTATAATGATATCCTCATTATAATAACCATTTTCTAGACAAGTGTGTATGTTACTTGTAGTATTATCAAGCTTATATTGTGATATACATGAATTAACATTGTATTTATTTTTCTGTATCGAACGAAGATTTGACAATGAACATCATTACCTTTTGAAAATTACAACATATTAACAAATTAAATATTACGTAATACGCATGATATTAAATATTCCTATTTTCAAAATGTTAGGTGGTTGAAATATTGTGTTATAAAGAGTATGTGTAAAGTTCCCCGTGTAGTCAAATGAGTGTTGTTGTATTCCTGTTGATCCTACCTGTATTGAATATAAGTGAATGCATTCCAATTATTTTATTTTGTATTAATACATTATTAACGCAATGATATACTTCAATGTAATTAATGTTAATGATTTAATAATTACATAAAACAGTTAAATATAACGTGCATTTAATACACTTATGTAACGTAAATGTTGGGTCATATTGAACTGAATCAAATATCCCACACATATGTTTACCAATACTTTGTAACGTATATGCAGGTATGGTAAACTCTGGTGTAGTATCTGATTAATATAATTATATGCATACATTGAAAATAACATAATAATATTTGTAAACGTATACCATGTTATTATATTAAGTTGTTGTTAAGTGTGTGTACATACCAAATCAGTTGTCCACACTACGATGTATATTCAAATTATTTCATTCAAATTCAAATATAGGCCATTTGGCAGCATAACTATTATGATGTAATCAAACGTTGATATAAATATTTTTGTAGATTGCAATTATTAACATATTCACGATTATATTATATTTCCGTAAACACCAAACGTGCATTTAATAACGACTTTGTATGTTATTTGTAGTATTGTGAAGTTTATATTGTGACATTATGATACTCCCTCTACGTGATATTGTATTTATTTTTTGTTGCGAAGGAAGATATCACAATTAATTATTTTTGAAAAATTACAACATATTAACAAATTAAATAAAACACATAATGATCATGCTTGATACAAAATCTTCCTATTTGGCTATATAATTTTTAGTTATTTTTTGATTATCAAGATTTTTTTGTTGAAAAGTGAAAAGTGGTCGTCAGTTTTATTAAAATCTATGTCGAAAAGTGAAATGTGGTTATCAGTTCTGTTATTTTTGCTTTTGAAATATCGAAATCTGGTCAATCAATTTTGTTAAAAACTGAAAGCATATTTTGGAATGCGATTCTCTATATAAATGAGTGATATATATTTATATATACATTGTTGGATCCGTCATGCCATTTGTAGTTTCTGAAAATTAAGGTAAATTAAAACGGCAATAAAATAATGTAGATGTTCTTTAATTTAACACAATTTCCGTAAAAATACAGGAATAAACATCACTTCGAAACAATCACACTATTCGTCACATCATTTGCTTATTATATATATAATACGTGTTTCTAATATTTTAATATATATCTAAGGTAAATTAACTATATATAATGTATACATACTCTAAATGATTATATTTTGTGGTCATGTTTGCTCATTTTGTATGACTGTACATAGTTTAATATTTATGAAACCAAGTTAAGAAAAATAAACAGTTTTGCTCCCATATTATTAAGCAATAACACCATGATTATTTAAAATGGGAAATTGTAAATAATTTCATTTTTATATTAGTTGCCCTTTTGTTCATTGTTATTATTTTCGTTTTGTTCTAATTATATAGCTTTTGGTAATTTCTTTATCAATTAAGTTTGTCATTATCGATCGGCTGATAAATGGTATATATGTCAGGCGAGAGTACTGTTACACAGTTCTATTACATTGCCAACTATCATAATTGATGAAAATACACGCCACTTACTAATACATTATGTTCCAACTGATTTGGATGGAAATACAAAGAAGAGGGTAACGTACGGAGTTGCTGATATCATCGCCATAATACAACATATTTCATACACACAACATACACATGCTCTGACGACTCCCTTAAAAATATATATTTTTCCAAAATAGTGACGTTTTTACTAGCACATTGGTGACATTAAAATAGGTTAGCTTGTATAAAACATTCAATGCCAATCACATCACATCTTATTCAAGTAACATGTCCATCAGTATAACAACCATTAAATCACATCCCTGTAAAGCTTTATAGCAATAAACTTTGGACGGACCAGATCCAGGTTTTTAATGGGACCGTCATATCATGTCATACCAAAAGTATGTATACAATTAACATGTATTGTCGTTGATATTCGTATATACAAATATTGAAGGTAAAAAATAATTAAGCCTAACATAAAAAACAGGTAAATACGCTTTTCAAAGGTTTAAAATTATTTTCTTATTTCTGAAATTTCATGCGCTGACAAATCGCAGCTGGAATTAATCCCCATATCTTCAATTATATTCTAACATTCGAATAATTTATTTACGAATTAGGCGAAAAAACATGTTTATATATCCATAGTGTATTCGAATCGGATATAGAGACATGGACATCATGGTTTATTTACATTAATAAATACTTCCAACTTTATGGAGAAAATAGTGGACTACCATACCAATTAAACAACATTATTGTGATCAAAATAAATGTATCCCACTATGGTCACACGGAGAGCTGTTGTTGAAAGTTATGTTTTGTTTCATATCAACAAAACACTACAATAACGTTTGACATTTGACTCGACTGTCCGATGTGTCACAACAAATACTTTTAAAGTTTTCTAATCGGTAATAGAAGTTTTTATCTTGATTTAATTTCATGATAAACACATATAAAACAAAATTATTATATATAACAACAATGACTTACTGTTGCACTGTCTACAAATTAGCTACATATTTATGCTAGAACTGTCTTAACTTTGATGTGATCGGCCACATGCAAACTTACTTTCTGGCTCATTGTCTATGCCTGGTAATTTAATTTGGTACCGAAATAGTATTAATTAATAAACTTGAAAAACTGATAGGATTGTTGTGTCACTTAGCAAATATTAGTAATAGTCACAAGATTATTCCCTCTGCTCTAGCCTAGCACACTTTGTATGATGTCTCTAACTTTATGTATATTGCACGTAGTGTGAATGTACCTTTTTTGATGCTGGACATATATCCGGGGCCCAGTTTCATAAGGATCAAACTTAGAATTGATTTTAAATCGAGTTTAAGTTTGATCGGTTAAAATCCATTGTAAGCTATGGTCGATCGTTAAGTTCTGTTTCACTGAAAATCAGTTTAAGTTACGCTGAGGACGTCTAATTAAGAATATTTGAAGACGAAAAACAAAACATTAGAGAGCTGAAATTATTTAAATTTGAGTTCAAGCCTGTAAATCTACCATAAATATAAAACAAGGGTAATATTGCACCTTAAACAATAACAATTTAATATTGAATGGTTTGCGCAGATGCCCACACTATCGCCTAATCTTCAGAAAAAAAATGTATTTCTAAATTTCCTAAACCTTCTTAACTTCTCTTGAAATTAAACTTTAGTTTAAAAGTTAAAACAGCATAGCATTTAGCTTCTATAGCTTAAGGGTGAATTTGTAATGGACATTATCAAGTGAAAGGTGGTAATTAGGCCAAAACGCTAGAATATTTTGGCCAAGCGTACTTGTTTGCCAAACATTATTATCTATGTTTAATAATAATTAGGCCCCCAAATTATCATTAAGTCAGACTCAAACGTTATATATTGGCGGCTTGGTCCAATGTTTTAGGTTTATCTGCCTATGCTAGTATTGTTATAGTATTGTATTCTTACAAGCGCTAGGCACGTTGGGTTTAGCCCGTTTATAATGATATAGATTATTACACATGGTATAGTGTCTGTTCTTACACATAAAACATATAATTAATATAGTTGTGTTTGATCTTATTGACTTACAATTGATCCGGATAAATCATAAAGTTACGTTCGATTCATTACGAAGTTACGACTGATATCGATCGTATATTCTTTTATGAAACAGTGTTACGATTGATATAACACTTTTATAATGAAACTTATGATCGATAGATCAATTTAAAATTATTGTAGCTGGTTTATGAAACGGGGCCCCGTACACCTATATGCCATATTACGATGCACATAAAATATACGCCACAGGCTGTTGGTACAGACTGATTATTTACTGAAACATGTTAGCCATAAACAAGAAAAGGGCAAGTCTAAAGGCCCTCCTTAAATAAATCCAATAAAGGGTGAGATGTCTAATTAAAAGCTTGAATCTGATTCCTGAATATGTTTGACTTTTAGTTGACAACAAAATAGGCCCCAAAAATAAGTGACTTGGTAAAAGTGTTTGAATAAATATGCTTATAAGCAAAATATGTCAGCCTATGTAATATCCTGTTGCTCATCATTTTGCCCAAATGTACAATATTTTTTTTTAATTAGGAGAACAAATTTGGAGGAAACTATTTTTTTGGAAAAAAATGTGGGATAAGTTGCTGAATAAGTTGTAATGACTAATTGACATTTCGCTATCCAACACATCTTTGTGCGTCCAACACTCAGTGACATCTATAATGTCTGGCTTATTCTTCATAACATAACATTGAAAGTCTGGAATTGTATTCATAATGCTTCTTACATTTAGACAAACACACTTTAAATTGTTTGTGATCCGTTTGGCTTTGAAATCAGAGGTTATAATAGTGTTGCCTCTACTAAATAGTTTTGCAAGTAGTTGGCATCATGCCTGTACATTGACTGGAGTTGGGTAAGTCCAAGATAGGAACCATTTCATCGATAATTACCCCATTTGCTGCTTGTGTGTTGTTTTTTCATATGGGCTAATAGCTGTACAGCTACACTAGATGAAGAATGCTGCTTTCTTTGGACGATCTTTCCTTTCGAATTATGTTTGTTTTGCCATCTCTTTTGAGAGACCGTAACTCATCTCGTATTATCTTCCTTTCATCTATTTCCTTTCACGTTAGATCAGGTGAAACATTTCATTTCAGTCCTCGAATTCACGGATACCTTTTGCGTGCGTTAATATTATTCGTTTTTATCTTTCATCTTCAAGCTCAATAAGCACGAGTCTAGGTTTATACTGTGGTATTTTCTTTAACCCTAATCTAATGACCTTGTTCATGGTTCACCATCAAGGTGTTAACCATTACCTTCGCAGATTGTGTATCGTAATCATCTATTTGCTTTGCAAATATTTAGCTGGAATTAAAAATAATAAAAAAAAAACATGGAATTTTAAAATAAATCTGAATACAGAATAACAGTCTCGCGAATATATTTTTTAGGCTGACTAGTACGATGTAAAGACTACGTATAAATCCTCAATAATGACCTATTTATCGTGACTGCTGATGTATTTGATTAATTATTTTATTGTAATTTCATATGTTGATACTGATATTGCAACATAGGTTAACACAACATCCGTGTATAAGGTATGACACGAAACACTAGTATTTACTGTGTAATGTAATTATGCAAAAATATCCAGAATAATGATTATATCGTTGTATTTTGTTAGGCTTAATTAAAATTTCAGATATTGACAGTGTAATTTTTAATGAGTTAATATAGTTTTGGATGAGGACAATTTAATTAATACAATAACTAAATTTGCTATGTTCATCTAATCATATGTCGTCGCACCTACCATCTTTAGGTTTTATGTGTGTGTCCACTTTTTGTTGATCTGGCAGTATAATGTCACCTTCAGATTTACTTTGATCAGTTTCTTCAGTTTCTCAAATTAAGGCAAATTACAATCATTGCAATAATGTAGACAAACTGCATTTGTTTAACACAATTTACTCATAAATACTTTAATATCAATCAATTGGTAACATTCCGATTATTCTTGGTATCTTATCCTTTGGGTCGTATATTTTATGCTTACGTAAATAATACACGTTGATAATGTACCAATACATGATTTAGATTGAAATAAAAAAAATAAAAAAACAACAACATGGAATTTTAAAATAATTCTGAACACAGAATAACAGTATCGCGAATGTATTTTGCATGCTGACCAGTACGATGTAAGAACCACGTATAAAACCCCAATAATGACTTTTTATAATAACTGCTGATGAATTTGATTAATGATTGTGTTGCAATTGCTTGTGTTGTAACATAGAGTAACACATTATCGGCATATACAATATGAAATGAAACACTAGTATTTACTATGCAATGTACTGCCTTACAATTATGTAACAAAATATCCAGAATAATGATCATATTGTTCAATTCTGGTACACTTAATTACAATTTGAGATATTTGTGTTATTTTTAATTAGTAATTACATTTTTGGATGAGTACAATTTAAATGTTATAATGACTAAACTTACTATGTTGAGGTAATATTCTGTGATCTCCCTTACCATATTTTGGTTTGATTTGTATGTCCGGTTTTTGTCCATCCGGTAGTGTACTGTCACCTTCTGGCTTACTTTGATAAGTTTCTTCAGTTTCTGAAAATTAAGGTAAATTACAATCAATGCAATTCTGTAGACATACTTCATTTGTTGTGACACGATGTATCCATAAATAATTGTATATAAATCAATTGGTAACATTCAGATTATTCTTGATATTTTATCCTTTGGTAGTATATGTTATGCTTACGTAAATAAAACGCGTTGTTAATGTATCAATACATGATTTAGATATAAATAAAAAACATTTAAATGCTGGCATTTACTACTAATGTACTGCCTTGCAATTATGTAAACAACAAATCCCTAATAATAATTATATTGTTTTATTTTGGTATGGTTAATTCAAATTTAAGATATTTGTATTGGATGAGGATAATTACATTGATATAATGACTAAACCTACTATTTTTAACTCGTCTGCGGTCGTCGCCCTTATTATCTTTCGGATTGATATGTGAGCTCGCTTTGTGTCTACCTGTCAATTTAATGTCACGTTCTAGTTTATTTTGAGTAGTTTCTTCATTTTCTGAAAATTAAGGAAAATTAAAACGGCAATGAAATAATGTAGACATTATTAATTTCTTTTAGCACAAATTCCTGCAAAAATACAGGAATATCAATCTCTTGGTAACAAACACGCTATTCTTCACATGGTATTCTTCGAGTCGTACATTTTGTTCTTATATATGTAACATGCGTGTCTAATATTTCAACATTAAGTAAATTAACTATACATAATGTAAATGATTATATTATGCGTTCACGTCTGCCCATTTCGTATGTCTGTACCTAGTTTAATATTCCCAAAACCAAGTTAAGGAAAAGATACAGCTTAGCTATCACATTTTTAAGCAATAACACCATGGTTATTTATAATAGGATATTGTAAGTAATTGCATTGTTATATTCGTTGAACTTTTGTTCGTTATATTTAGTTTTTTTTACTCTGATTATATAGCTTTTGGTAATTTAATTATCAATTAGTTTGTCATTATCGGCCGACAAATGTTATATATGCCATGTGAGAGTACTTGTAAATACATGTCTATTTCACTAGTATGTTTGAATAGTGATCATGTTATTCACAATTTTTTCAGAACTTCAGCGTAAAAATGACAAATGTCATAATTGATGAAACATACATGACACTTAGAATTGGCCATACCAGTATACATTATGTTCCAACTGATTTTGAGGGAAATACAAACAATAACTAAAGTATCAACATGACATTTTAAAACGAATCTGACTACAGAATAACAATCTCGAGAAGGTATTTTTTAAGATGACCAGTACTATATAAGGAAAACCTTTAACCCTCAATAATGTCCTTTTTTATTGTGACTGATGATGCAGTGGATTAAGTATTGTGTTAAAATTGCTTGTGCTGATACTGGTATATTCCAACATAGAGTAACAACGCATTATACATGTATAAAGTATTCAACGAAATACTGGTATTTACTAAGAAATGGAATGCGTTACAATTATGTAAACCAAATATCCAGCATAATGATTATATTGTTCTATTTTGGTATGCTTAATTCAAATTTAAAATATTTGTATTATGTTTAATTAGTTAATACATTTTTGGGTGAGGATATTAAATTGATATAATGACTAAACCTACTATTTTTAACTGGTCTGCGGTCGTCGCACTTACTGTCTTTAGGTTTGACACGTGCGTCCGCTTTGTGTCCACCTGTCAGGGTAATGACACGTTCTGGTTTCTTTTGATTAGTTTCTTCCTTTTCTGAAAATTAAGGAAAATTAAAACGGAAATGAAATAATGTAGACATTCTTAAACAAAAATTGCACAAATTCCTGCAAAAATGCAGAAATATGAATCACTTGATAACAATCACACTAGTCTTCACGTGTTACCCTTTGTGTCGTACATTTTGTTCTTACGTATATAATATGCGTTTCTAATATTTCAATATAAAGTAAATTAACTATGCATAATGTAAATGATTATATTATGCGTTCACGTCTGCCCATTCCGTATGTCTGTACATAGTTTAATATTACCAAAACCAAGAAACGGAAAATATACAGCTTTGCTATCACATTTTTAAGCAATAACACAATGGATATTTATAATAGGATATTGTAAGTAATTGCATTGTTATATTCATTGACCTTTTGTTTGTTGTTATTATTTTCGTTTAACTCTGATTATATAGCTTTCGGTAATTTAATTATCAATTAGTTTGTCATTATCGGGCGATAAATGTTATCTATGCCATGCGAGGGTACTTGCAAATACATGTCTGTTTTACTAGTATGTTTAAATAGTGATCATGTTATTCACATTTTTTTTCAGAACCTCAGCGTAAAAATGACAAATGTCATAATTGATGAAACATACATGACACTTATAATTGGCCATAACAGTATACATTATGTTCCAACTGATTTTGATGGAAATACAAACAATAACTAAAGTATCAACATGGCATTTTAAAACGAATCTGAATACAGAAGAACAGTCTCGAGAAGGTATTTTTAAGATGACCAGTACGATGCATGGAAAACGTTTAAACCTCCACTAATTACCTTTTTATTGTGACCGCTGATGCAGTGGATTACGTATTGTGTTACAATTACTTGTGTTGATACTGGTAATTTGCAACATAGAGTAATACGTTATCCGTATATACGGTACGCAACGAAACACTGGTATTAACTACACAAGAACTGCCTTATAATTATGTAAGCAAAATATCTAGAATAATGATTATATTGTTCTATTTTGGTATGCTTAATTCAAATTTCAGATATTTGTATTATTTTTAATTAGTTGATACATTTTTGGTTGAAGATAATTAAATTGATATAATGACTAAACCTACTATTGTTAACTGGTCTGCGGTCGTCGCTCTTACTGACTTTAGGATTGATATGTGAGCCCGCTTTGTGTCTACCTGTCAGTGTAATGTCACGTTCTGGTTTATTTTGATTAGTTTCTTCATTTTTTGAAAATTAAGGAAAATTAAAACGGAAATTAAATATGACACGTATATGGATATGGATGTATGTCTGCGCGAGACTACACTGTGTTGTGATACGCACGTGTATGTGGAATAATACTGCATGATTGAACTTGCAAACAACGTTTGTGGACACTGCAGTGGTGTATGTGTACAACATTACGTTTAGATTTACACACCGTGGTTTGTGGTAGTAACTTAAAGGAATTGTAAAGTTTGTTTCAATGTTAATTGATATTATAGAGCAGAAAAGTATCTACCAAATGCTTCAAACTAGAGTCAA
>JAODAI010008359.1:0-13031 GCA_027575025.1 Scotoplanes globosa | reverse complement strand
TAATATGAATTGCTATGGCAATAAATGTTTCGCATTTGCAGCTGCTACTCTTTGGAATATATTACCAGATAGTGTCATATTATGTGATATATTAGTCCGATTTAAGAAGGCTCTTAAGACCCATCTTTTCACTCTTCATTATGATTAATACATTTTAATTTTCATTAACACTGATTATGTACATGTGTACATTACAAATCGATGTGAAGCGCTTTGAGGTGTGACTTTTGGTCCTATGCAGGAACAGCGCTATATAAATCATCATTAGTATTATTATTATTATTATTATATAATATGTGGATATAGATAATCATTGTTATACGTTTAGTTAATAAATAGGGTTATATGGATAGGTTTCTATCATTATCTATTGTATTTCCATCATCATCTTGATATTGAGGTTTATAACACTCAGTTCACCACTTTTTACTTTAGGCATTTGTGGGGTAACATAGAGTTTTTTAATCGAGCGATCATTGCTCAGCATAACTCTATCAATCATAGTACTTGGCCCCCATCAACAATTATTTATATTCCGTCGAGATGTATGTTAATTACCCGATTTAGAGTAATAAGGGAAAGACTTTTGATATATGTATACTTCCAGCTTCATTCCATCCATTAGATCTGATCCCCCAAAAATCTTGAAGATTATTATACATCTTAATATCAATATTAGATGGGATTGTTAACCATAATGCATCCATTTTTTCTATCATATCACAAGACAAATTCGCTGTTCAAGCGAGTCGAGAGTGCGCAGACCACCACTGATCTGAGTCATATATATAGGTGTTCTGGTGCCAACGACGCGGCTTTGTATTTTAGAACTGTATTTTAGGTTGTACCAATCATTATTAATAAATATTTCAGAGATTCCAACAATATTATATTTAATGGGTATCGATAAATGTTTACCATCCAAAATATCCCCGTCGGGTATACGTCTGTATGTTGGATATATTATATAGTACTTATATAATAACACTATAAATGTATAAAATGTATTACAGCCCTACATGTTACTGGAAATGGAAGACAGCCATAACAACTCTTGCCGATTCTGCTAAAGTATCTGAAAATATATCAGAGAACTGGTTAAAAAATCAATCTGGCAGACATACCTACCAGCTCCTCTCAAAATTCTAAGACCTAAATTTGATATGTCTGGTCAGAATGAGGTTCATTAAGCTGATATGTTAATTTACCACACCATCTAGGTTTCAAATACGCTCTGACTGTGGTTGATGTGGCCAGTCTCTACAAATAAGCTGAACCACTTACTTAAAAAAATATGCCGGTTTGGCTAACGCATTATCGCGTATATACTCGCGTGCGTTGCAATGTCCTAAAGTGTTACATGTAGATCATGGGCGTGAATTTATGGGATATCTGAAGGCGTTGATGGTTAAGCATGATATTGAAATTATACGTGGTCGTATATAAATACACATATATCAAGGTATAGTAGAACGATTTAGCCGCACCCTTGCAGAAAAGTTATTTGAACATCAATACGAAAATGAATCAAACAAAACAAATCTACGGAATGGGTATCTCGATTACCGGCAGTCGTCTCGGCGTTGAATAATGAAGTAACACGTTTGATAATGAATATGCTATAAAAAGTAAAGCAAGTCTCTTCAAAACCCGTCACCTCATATTCCAGATTGGTTGATGTAAAGGGGAACAAATACCACGTGGGATTTTTAGATACCTTTATCAACCATGTGAGCTAGATGGGGGAGGGGGCGACGATGTGTCACGGACACTGTGTGGTATCTTAAGTCATACCGTATTGGTAGATATGTTATTAAGCCAGACGAATCTGTATTATGTATAATATCTTCAGGATGGCCACCTCGTGGATTCGCAAAGGAGTAGTTGCTTCTAATCCCCAACGATACAGCGACACCTCCAAAAAATTAGACTAATGTTACTGGTATTATAATGACGGGTAAAAATAGATGCCGATGTTTTTATTTTTAAACACACCACTTGAGATTACGATTACGAAACGGTTGTAAAGTAACACCTAGTCAGTGTTGTGATATTGGAGTAATTTCAGCAACGGGAGTTTGCATAAATTGTGGGTGGCATATGCTTGACCCAAAAATAATAAATATAGAAAATAGAGCTTACAACAATTTCATTAAGGTTGATTCCGAAATAAATGGTCTGTGATAAAAAAATGAATGAAGGAAGTTTTTGTTTTTCTATTTATTTTTTGGGGAAAATATAATCTTCAATATATTTGTGTCCATACGCTAATGTTTGAATTCCGTCTTCCGATATACACCTTTTGGAATCGAATGGTGAGAGATATATTTTATTTACTTTTATGTCATATATTTGATGTCTTTGACTTAATAACATATTCATACCGTGTCGGAGTGTTTTTCTTTCCATTATCAATTATTGTTACCGTTGATGGCGTAAGTTTTTCGTAACTTGGTGTCTTACCCGTTCGCTATATGTATATCGTCGAATTTGGTTAAAATTGAATACATTTTAGATCGTAATCCTACAAATTCAACAATAGGAATACCGGAACACTCGTCCTTCATTTTTCCCAAAACCTGTTGATTGATCGTACTGTACAGTGAGTGATCTTTTGAGTAATTACTCGTATCATAGAGATCGGAATCCCTATATTTGTAAGAATAGTATCTGTTTTTATTTCAAGTATCAGGGAATCTGTATCTGTGTAGAGTAGTTCACAACACTTTAATTTATTATAGTAGAAACTATACATCAAATGTTGGGAGAGGTCTAGGATATTCATCCCAACATAGACTGGACGATTACGTTGTAGCTTGGGTTTATATATATGTACTGCGGCGAGGTCATTGTCAAATATTACGGATCGTGCGTAGCGAGGACTGGATATATTTTTTATAAATCTTCATACTCATAACCTTTTTCCTGAGATTTGTATTCATTCGGATACAAGGTTCCATTCAGGGACTTTCATCAATACGACGTACTCTATGAATGTTTTTTTAAGTTTCGTGCAAAAATATATATACAGCTGTAGATTTCGTAAGGAACATATTTATCTTTATTTTTAAGATTTGGCACTAACTTTTGGCACTTTACTTTTGTTCCTAAAGCCAGGTGTTCAGTAGCTAGTGGGTATGCATTATGTAGTTCGTGAAGCTCTTTTGGATATTCGAGGTCAACTTCGACGACATAACCATTACCATCATTTGTAATATTCTCAATACACTCAACAGTTCCAGTCGGGGTAGCTGGCTCATTGTCCATCCATACAAATTGATTGCATCCAGATAGAGAAAATGTATTTGTGGTTATTCGGGATTGTATCCTTCTACACCAGGGTTGTTGGCTTTGGTTTATATATTTGATACCATATACATTCCTCCTATAAGACTGTTTTCAATGAACATGTGCATATCGTAATCTGTGAGCAACTGTAACTCTATTCCCGTCTTTTTTTAACAAGGCATCCCAGGAAAGACCTGGACTCGTTTAACAGTGTGTAGGATCTGATTTATAATTAATAGGCTGGTTTTTCGAAATGTGTCAAAAACATCCGCAAGTAAGAGTACATCGGTGCGTAGATATATATCGTGATAATCTCCCATATCTTTGCACTTGACAACCTCCCACACTTTTGCGCATGTTTATAGTCGTCATCTGAAATCGATTCATCTCATAATTTGTTGTATAGTGCATCTTGAGGTTGGAATTGTTCCTTGAAGCGATCCCAGTGATTCATTTACTCATACGGATACACACCCTTACGTAGTAGTATTTTGTATTAGGCTCATATGTTTTGTGTTGTGGAATTCTTTAGAAGCAACCAGTTTATCGAGTGATGCATGGAGAAACTGCATGATATCAATGAAACGTAATTAATCCAATGCAAAAGATATACACATTTCCATGTTGTTTGGGATGCAATTGAGATGACCACCCACCTTGGAGATCGCCTGCATTATGAGATGGGAATCATAACCTCGAAGATTGTGAAATATTTTAGGTATATCCTTTGCTAGACGCAATTTTAGAATACAATCCTTGTGCGCTGCTCCTCGGTACTCCCCCGTAGTATGACAGTGATCACGTACAATATCACCGATGAGAGGTTTTTCACACACACTACAGTATGTTGCCCAGTTGTATTTTTGCCAGGTTTCACGGCCCATTTTCATTTTTACTGCATTTTTTAAAATTCATTTATTTTTGGGTTCTTCTTTCTGTAATTTTACTAATATTATTTTTCCGCAGAGTCAGGACCTCTACTCACCACTGTCGGTTCTGTTTTAGCATCATATCTCACCACAATGTAGCTGAATCCGCACGCTTCGTGCAACTGTGTTTATGTGTATTGCTTTGCTTTGGATTAAGCTCAGGTCCACCAATCTGTGTTGTAAGGGCCTCAAAATATGCATATATAACGTAGGGTGCGGAAATTTGTTTAAGCCATTTCTGAAAAGTGACTGTTGCTCCTTTGTCGGGCATCTATACGCTGATAGCTATTTCCATATGCATAAACGCTTGTGGCTTGTGTGCTACGAATATGTCCGTTCTCGCGAATTACAGTGCAGACACATTTCACATAAATATTTACGCCTCTCATGTTTACTCTGATCATAGCGCAAGCGGTTACTATTTTTAATCCATGTGTAGTGATATTTGCTCACCATTTTGTATAAGTAGTAGGTTTATTATTGGCCCATCGTGATCACTAATACAGTGAACAATAACAACGTTATCCCAACCAAACACATGTATAGCCAAATTGTTCAGTTTTTCAACTAGGTTATCTTCTTTGGGATAGCTGTTGTGTCTCTCTGTATTCTTCTTAGCTGGAAACAATGCAGATTTCAGGGCCCATCTAAGCCCGTCATCGTCCTTATTTTTCACATGTGATCGCTTTTTGTTTATAACAGCTTTCGGTAGTATAACATATGAGCCACCGCGAAGTGGTTGATATCGGGCAATATATAACCACATTAACACGACATGTTCTACCACCCAATCGGACCTTCGATGGGTCCAACTCCCCATGGATTCCATTATCTTTGGAATAGCTAAGTCTAGTACCTCATCTATATCATCATCATTCATAACTACTTCCTGTTTGTGACGGAATACTGGAGTGGTAGTCTCTCCTTTTTTGCTAAGTTTCACCTTGAGAGCCATCTGAAATGTTATACCTTGCAAGGCGTCAATCTACTCGACCAGTTTTTCGCGTATTTTAGGAAGGCCATTTTGTAGAAAATCTTTTGGATCATGACTATCCGTATCCATCTAACAACCACGAAAAAAGTTACCAATCACCCACGGTGTTTGTACAAATCCCATGTTCGGTATTCCTTATGCAATCATTTGTTTAATAGGATGTTCGTCTAACGCTTAATATACATCGCGGCCCCAATCAACGCTACGCTAATCAAGATAAGTTTAATGGGATTGCTAGGAGCACAACAATCTTATAAACGATGTCTTGGCTCTACCATAAAGGTTTGACCATATACTTCACGATAAGCTCTCATGGCTGAAACAACATCCTGAAAAGTGCGTTCTGCCTGTTGTTCCTCTATGAATTGCCTGTTAATCATATTGAATCTTTCTTCCGATCGGCCGTCCATTGGGCTTGGGCATTTTTAAGTTCTTCAACTGCTTTATCATATTTTTGCTGTTCTTCGTGGGAACCATATGTTTTTACTTGTTAGAAAAGGAATGAAGAACCCGAAAATGATAATGCATTGACGACTGCCTCTCCAAATAAACAGTGCTATTGTTTCCATATATATAACGGTAGGCTATTTTAATTTGGCTATGTTTAGGGGAATGATACCTTGAGCTATCGAGCCAATCATTGGTCATTGACGCCACAACAATATATAAACTTAATAGTTCTAGGTCACTTGGTTTGAATTCAAGAGAAGGAGGTTTACCAAGACTTTTAGTACGGTAGAGCTGGCCATGGCACATACAGTTGCCTAGCCAGCTGTAACACTTGCGTTGTATAGTGAATTTATAATATCGATATGCATTGTTGTATATAGAGTATATATATGTGTTTAATTCATATACATAATGTCTTCAGTTTTCGGAGGTGGAGCCGGTACTGGAGGTGGTTTAGGGGTCTTAAAAATATAAACTCCAAATATTACTGCAAATAGTCCAGCTATTCCAATTATTGGTAGATTTGCCTTTTCTTCAACAACAGGAGTCATGAGTCGGTGCTGGAGGTGGTTTAGGGGTCATTTAAATATAAACTCCAAATATTACTGAAAATAGTCTAGCTATACCAATTATTGGTAGATTCGCCTTTTCTTCAACATCAGGAGTCATGGGTTGCGCATGAGCCTGGATAAAGTTTTGTCAGTGGGTTTGCAGCGATATGAGTTGGGTATTGCAGGAAGAGATATTAAGCAGAGGGATATATTTACATATCTATGGGGTATTATATCTGGTGATGAACGGTATGATGGGGAGGTGCGTAAGAGGATTCAGTCAGGGGCTATGGCCTGGATAAATGTCGAGGGGGTTATGACAGATAGGCACATTTCAAAAAAATAAAAGGGAAAGTAATGGGTACATATGTTATTCCAGCATGTATATACGAGCTTGAGACCGTGGCTTTGTACAATGCTCAACAATAACGTCTTCATGTGTGTGAAAATAATTGGATGATAATGATCGCGAGGGTTAAGCGGGCGGAAAGGAGTGCGGGCGGAAAGGAGAGGTTGTATGATATTAGGGAGTATATTGGGATACATAATAGTCTTACACAAAGGGTGATAAGGGGCGATTGAGGTGGGATGGGCATGTGGACCGCATGGACAATGTACGTTTCCCGAAAAGGGCGATGTCGCAAGTGGAATTTTGTCGAAGGGGGACGGGGAGGTCTCATTTGAGATAGAAGGACTGTGTTGAGAGGGATTTTAAGAGGGCTACTGAGGTTTGCGATTGGAGGGTCAGGGCTAGGAGTAGGGGAAGTTGGAGAGCTTTGGTCAATGATGCAGCTGTTAGTTGGTGCATCCTTCCTCACTCCCTTTTTTAGGGATACATGTTGCATACATACGCTCAATTTCTGAGAGTTTCATACACCTACTCTTCTCGGTGGTGAGTCGGTTTCCTAAAAGTTATTCCGCAAGACCCCATGAGCAACCGCCACAAGCCTGTCACAATTGTGTGTCGCATCGACTTATGGAGCTGCAGTATAAATCAAATTGTCAAGTTCAATTTCATTGTTTAATATATACAATCTGTCTAAACTGTGTACATAATAATTATTTAAAATTCCTGCTATACAAATTAGTATTCCAAATATAAGTAGCAATGCATACCAATGTTCGTCGACTAAGAAAAAATGTGAGGACGGAGAACTATTCACCTTTTGACTGCCAATTTAATTTGCTGCATCACTGAACACACTAATCGCTGCTCGGATATATGGCTGCGCCGCTATTCACCAAATCGCTATTCACAATGATATGAACATTCCAGGCTAAACAGTAATAAGTACCCCCGCTATAAGGGGATTACAATTAAGGGAATTACAATTGACAAGTGCATTACCGTATACATTGTCGTAGTCGCGTAGTGAAAATCCCTGGTACCTGGGTTTCATGTGCACTAAGCAAGTCACATTCGATTATATATCCCGCCGCAGTACAGGTTAGCACGCCTATGGCAGTCATATGGTTAAATCGAAAGTTTATAAATGAGCCATTCAACACAATTAACAACGAGTCTAAGGTAAATAATAAATGGGAAATTATGAGTTTCATATATAGGGCGTTATTTACACAACGCTTTAAGCTGGTCAATATGTCCATGTGGTACATATGTGCCCAACGTCTTCTGAAGAATTTTCCTTTGCAGGTGTGTCTATAAGTATTGGTCAGAAAGTTTGTTAAATTATTCTTTGAGTGCTATTAAAAAATCAAAGCGCTATTTACTCCAAAACATAATCTTTTGGAAAGAGATTTTCATTAAATAGTAACACACTGTTCATCAAAATATTTGTTTATCACTCAATAATATAACTACAGCTACAGCCAATCATGTAAATACAGGGCGCCCTTCATACTAGAAACATATTTAGACCTACATGCAGAAGTACATATGATTTGTTTATCATGTTTTTGTTATGTAAAATTAAAATCCATCAATTATCGTCTTTATGAAAATTACATTTAAACGTATAAAGTGGCGTTCCACACCACATTAAAAGCGCAATCTGATTCCAATACCGAATTTGTCACCAATTCGTTTTGTGACTAGCCATATTATACAATGACATTATGTACTTTTTAGTTGATCTTGTAGGGAATTTTAAAGTATACGTCGTACAAACAAATATTATTCTGCCACTTTTCGAGAAGCACTGGTAGTATAGCCAATTATGTGAATATTTCGAAGTACCTAGCATAGGCATGTCATTAAATCATTAGGTTTTACGCTAGTTTGTGTTGACAATATTCCTGAAAAGTGTGCGTGAATACTTTCGAATTTTATTTTGAAGGGCACCTCGAATAATGATTCGGTATTTGATAAAATACAATTTACAAGACTAGCATGACGTCGTCCGTGTATAACAATACGTTCAAATATAGCTTGTTGTATGGCTTGTAGATTTTCATGCCGTGATTGACCGCATACAGATCAACCACCACACCGAGTCAAAGTTTTGCTTTTCGATATATCGTGTCTACATGGCATACGTGGATATTTTCAGCGTTTGCCCTTCATTGACTTCAAATGACCTTTAACCTCCACGGAAAATAACACAAATATGCTATGTGCTGTGGTCAACATTCATATGAATTTTGAACTTTGTCGAGATTTTACGTTTGGATAATTTACAAGCCACACGAAGCTATATTTGAACTTTTGGTTACCCCTCTACGAAGTCACGTTAAACACTTTAAGGTCAGCTACAAATCGACAATTTCATTTTGCAAGATAAACGTTTGATGTCGACAATTACAAACCGTGTGAGAGCTGTCTTTTTGCTAAATCGGCTACTTTTACAACCTAGCATAGCGTTATAGGTGGATAAACACAAGTTCAAATACAGCTTGCTATATGACATGCAAATACTTTATACATGTGGTGATTGACCGCATGAGGATCAATCACCATAACGAATATGATCTTTTTCAAGGTTTTCTTTTTGATTATCGTCTCTACAAGGCAGGTGTCAACATTTTCAGCGTTTGCCCTCCATTGACATCAAAGGACCTTTAACCTCCTCGAAAAATGAGACACATAGTATATGCATGGTGGTCAACTTTTTTTGAAGTTCGAAATTTGCCGGACATTAACTTTATATTTACAAGCCATACCAAACTATATTTCAATATTTGGTTATCCCTGTACGACGTCATGTTAGACACGTCAAAATCACCGTTTTAGAAAAGTGGCACTCTTCTTTACAACATTGAGTATTATTGTTTATCAGTTAAATTGTATTGATTGTTATTAATTTTATATTGGTATGACTACCCATGTTCTAACACAGCGCTTACAAAAAAAGGTTAATACAAAATGGTGCTTTGGTTAAGGATTATGCTTCCGTTGGTCATTCTTATATTCATAGCCCCCCGGTCATACTGATCACCTCATAGTCGACTTCTAATCAAACATACCGTTTTAATTAATGAACGGAAGGCTGACACATATTTACATTGTGATAGTGGTTTGCTCGAGCTTCACTCTTCGCTGTGCTGACAAAACATTGTATCTCAAGACTGATATTTGAGGAGTGCCAAATTAAACTAAACACTTGTGGTATATTTTGTACGTGGCACCCTGTTTTCTTTAATGGCCATTGGACAGAGTTTCATAGATTGAAATTCAATGTGTTATCAGTACAAAAATGGATTGTCAGCAGACTATAGGGCAAAAAACTTATTTTCCCCCAAATGGGAGTCAGGCGGTTTTTATCAGCACAACGATGTTATGGTAAATGATTCAGTCTGACGTCATTGTGCTGGTATATTTTTTTGCTTTTCCACGACAACAAACGTATACATTTATTTTTCATTATGTTTAACATTTGCCCTTATATGCAATTTCATTGCAATAAATTTGAACACCCACTAAATTAATATATATGTTGTATATACACGTAACCAGTATATATTTATTATAGACATAAGCCTATATGTTTTTTAAGTTATTTGTAATTATTTTAAATATTATTTGTATATTATTTTATAATACAATACTTAAATAATATATAAACATATTAATTCAATATATTTCGACTATTTTATTTTTAGACGTGATCGTGTTCGTTTGACCACCCTCTACCACACAGATATCGGTGGAAATTTACCGAGGCGCCTAGTAGAAAGAGCAATTCCACCTTTTATGTTGGAGGATATTGTCAGAATTAGAAAACATCTCATCAAACTCCATGGAACTTAATGATATATATATCATTGCTGAGCTTAAATGGAATTGATTCCATGAAGTCTGAATTATCTGCAACTCTGAAATACTTTAGTAAACTATGACAATATTAAGAAAACGGAAAAAACGAATTATCGCTAAACACTGTAAACACAGCATGGCCCTTTCAAATAGCCTAATGCCCAGGTAAAAAGGTGTATCCCAATGTTGGACTATTACGGATACAATATTGCGGATTATTTCTGAAAATGCAGGCATATTGTAAAGGGATGTCGTTATGGCGAACATACTTTGAAATTAATAGTTTAATGGGTTGACTATATTTCCAGGTGATTTTTTGTATTGTTCAACACAACATCGATTTAAACACGGTAAACCGAAAGTGGTTTCTGTAATACATACGACTCTGGGACGACCACACATAGTGTCATGTTTTGAACCTTATGCTCAGCCACTTCATGATAGGCAGTTAGCCATGTGGTCTCGTCGATAAACTGGCCCATGCAAAACCTAGACATTTCCTTTGCCCAAGTTGTATGTGCCCATGCCAATAGTGGATGATTCGAGGGACCGGGATAATACCTGTCATCTGTTAACCACATATTCCGTGTTATGCTTGTAACCTACAAACGTTATGGGAATATAATATTGGGCTATGATTTAACGTTGCTACTATTCCCAGAAACATTACATTTTAGGTAGTCTTGTCGTTTTCTGAATAAAATAAGTAATTTGTGTAGCGGGTAAAGAAACACCCAAGTTACTATTATGAAGATAAAATCCATGTTACAGTCCCAAGATTACACTACATTTGACAAGTGTCTTAATAAATATAATGGTTAAAAAGATAATTGTAAAATATTTACAAAAAGTTAAACGTAAGGGTTCGAACCTAACCAAATAAAACCAAACGTTACATGGTATACCGCTCTGTCAATTGCCCCACGAAGTATTTCATTTTGATATCATGTTATCGTATTAAACTATGTAATAAAGAAACATAAATAATCGTATAAACCCGTTGTTTCTCTAATTTGGGCCTCGTTAACTTTAAAACAACTGATATTGTCAAATAGAGGGTTAAGGATGTCGAGGGTCCTCTTAGATATTATGATACAAATGCATTGGTTAGTAATAATCAGAGTACGGCTTCAGTTTTGAATGTTTTTTGCTTCGGTTTTTCAGAATGAGGATACCGATTTAGCGGGTCTGACCGTGAATAATAGTCCATTTTCTGTAGGGTCGGTCATATTTTCTGCAGCTCTCTCTCTACCTCATGTATCCCTAAAAAGGGGTGAGCGATAATGCACTAACTAACTGCAGCATTATTGGCCAATGCTCTGCAACTTTCCCTACTCATAGCCCTGGCCCTCTAATCGACGACCCCACCAGCCCTCCTAAAATCCCTCTCAAGACAGTCCTTCCATCTCAAACGAGTCCTCCCCCTCCCCCTTCGGCCTACTTCCACGTGCGACATCGCCCTTTTCGGGAGAAGCCCATCGTACATACGCTCCATATACCAAGCACACCCCAATCGCCACTTATCACCCTTTGTGTAAGACTCCTAGGCATCCCGATCTCCTCTATTATATCATCCAACCTCCTCCTTTCCGCGCGCTTAACCCCCGAGATCCTTCTCATCCAATTATTTCGACAAACTTGAAGACGCTGTTGCTGAGCATTAGACAGGGCCATGGTCTCAAGCCCGTAAATATATGCTGGAATAACACATGTACCCGGTACTTTACCTTTTAATTTCGTTGGAATGTGCCTATCTGTCACAACCCCCTCGACATTTCTCCAGACCAGATCCCCTGACTGAATCCTCTTACGCACCTCTTCATCGGACCGTCCATCTCCAGATATCATGCCCCTAGATACAACTATCCCGCTGCTTAATATATCTTCCTGCTAGGGAAGTACCCAACTCCTGTCGCTGCAAACCCACTGACAAAGTGTCTGTTTCATCCAGGCTCATACGTAACCCACGACTTTCAAATAACTCCTCAAGTTCCATTCTACTAACACCTCCTGTAACTCCTGTTTGCTGCCCATAACTACTGCCAGGTTGTCTGTACATAGCAACTTGCGTAGCACGTCCTTTGGGCTGACCTTTCTGCTAATCACATGTCCATTACCATAATAAAAAGTAGTGGACTAAGGGCACTAACTACCCTGTCTGAGCCCAATATTTACCCCAAACACTTCTGACCTCATCATGAATCAATTAAAACCCTACCCTTTGTACCTTCATACAGGCCCTCTACCATCCTAACTGCTGCTTCAGGGAAACCCATCCACCGCAGTGTAGACATGACTAATTCCTTAGGAACAGTATCATAAGCCTTACTTTTTGTAATTAAAAAAAAATATGTTTGCATAGGTCCTATACTAAATTACTTTAAAATTGTCCATGGGGGGGGCGAACTCCTAAAATTTTCCGGAATTATACTGAATTAGTCTACCTATAAAGCATCCTTAAGTCGAAATATCGCATAATTGGTCTCCTGGGCAACTTACAAAATCAAAAAAAATCTTCAGATATAGTACTGACATGATTCCGATAGGTCAATTCTCGGCATTCAAACTCGGATCTTATGTTGAGAGTGCATTATTGCATTATAAAT